>JASDQU010204661.1:0-18814 GCA_032191745.1 Picea mariana
CTCAAGCTCCTCTTTCTCTAGTTGGAATCTATGAGATATTATGGATAGGAGAAACATCCCTGGGAAGGACTTGAGAGATGGATAAAAAAGCATTAGTCTTATAATTACATGCGCATAGGTGCTCTAGCCTCTTTCGGCTAGAAAATTCGATTCATGTATATATTCTCCTTGAAAGCATTGATTCTTGTGTAATCTGTAAAATGATGGATATCACTGAAGAAGGGCATATACATACGACAGAAATATACAAGCTGAAATTTCAGTAGTTATTGAGGACAATGAGGAATACTGCGTGATTTTCTGCTCAAGTTGGGATCTATGAAGTTGCCTATTGGTTCGACGCTGATAAAGTTTGATGTGAAATGCAAGAACAGAAATCAATTTGGAAAATTGCAACGAGCATAACAATAATACGACGCGTGGAAAAGAATCAGATGGTGGCTAGATCTTTTTGAGAAGATCACAGCAGAGTGTTAAATGGAGCCGTAGACACAATGTCGCTCAAATCTGTACAACGAATTCACCATGGTTAACACGACTTCTGTAGCACGCATGGATTTCTTGCTGAGCGATATAGCCACCGTAGCATTCAACAAGATAAAGTTGCCACGTGCATAAAACATGGACCAACCACGGAATTTCGGACTTTTCCTTATCATTTTTTACACTACATCATTTTCCCCGAAAGCCCGAAGGCCGATGGGAAAATTCGCGCGCTTCAAAGTCTCAAAGATGAAATACGTTGAGGTGTGGATTGACCGTGTTTCAACACGTCATAAGAAGAACTGGCGGTGCAACAAGTGGCCATGGGTTGTGATAATGATGCTATTTCGCATCTATGTTGTTTGGGGAATGCATTGGAAATCTAAACAGTAACGTGACCGCAGCAGAACTTGCTGGATTTCTTTTTGATGTGAGAATAATTACTTGAAGTTACACCCTGAGAGCAGCAAAGACGACTGGAGCGGCATCCCTTTCATTTATGATAAGTTAATGGACAAGTAGTTTATGCGAGACCCGAATGAAATTACATGGGAAATGGTCGATAAGAAGCTGAAAGAAATAGTAGCTGCTCGTGGTTGGAAAGGAAAAGGAAGGCTTGATCAAGTTGAACAACTCACATACCTGACTAGGTTGGTAAAAACCCCTGCACAAAAGCTAGCGGTTTTGGTCAGTACAGTTTGATGTAAACCCCAGTCTTAGCACACATATGTCGATTCCCGTCTGGAAAAACGTTTACAGAATAATCTTGGCTTGTTTGATATTTTGGCTCAATACCCAAACATAATTGCGGATGATTCAGTAGAGCTTGACGAGAAGGAAAATCAGAAAAGAACAGATCACAAGGGAACAATTCGAGTGTGGGGATTATGCCGAGCGGGTCCAAGATATGAGAGCAGTTGCAAAGGTGGCCTTAAAACATGTAGAACTCATATACTATAAACCTCAAGAGGTATATGAAGCCATGAGGAAATTGGCTGAAACCCAAACAAGGACTGAAGCTGCATCTAACAATGATTTGACTGCAGCAGAAAATGGGGACGTGTATGAAGAAGAGGATGACAAACCTAAAATAACTAAAGATTTCAGAGGACCACCAGCTTTCATAACCACCCRACAAAAGCAGAGATTTTTGCGCATGGAGGCAGATCAAATAAACAGTTCAGAAATTAGGAGTTATGTTTAATTTAGTTCAGATTACTATTAGTTAAAAGATAGTTGAAATTAGTTAATTGTTAGTTATGATACGGATTCAACCTCTTTGAAAGAGGAATTTATATAGAAATGAATCTATTGTGAAAAAAAGGGGGAAGCCTGGAGGAAGCTCTGAGGGGCAGAGAGCTCCTGTGTGGAACGCGAGTTGTTTTGAGAACCAGAAACGGAATTATATTCAGTAACCTGTTTTCTTCAGATTATGAGATTCATGACAGTCATTTCTTTCGCTATGTCCTCTTTTTGTCTTATATTCTATTTGCTCTTTGTCGACTGAGTTAAATATGTTTGGAATTCATTTTTAATGCTCCTTACACGCAGTTGATAAAGGTTTTGTTTTCATAGTGACTATTCAGAATTCACTCCTGATTAGTGCTCGGTATCTAGTCATCAGCCTTTAGTTTTTTCTTCCAAAGTCATAGTGAAAATTCCTCCTTGATTGATGCTTTCACTATGGTGGCTCTTTCCTTTTCTTTTTCTGCTGTTAAATCATGATCATTTATAGTTGAAAGAAAGACGTACCTTGCCTCATTCTCTGCAAGTAATGTGAACCCTGTTATGATATTCTCTCTATGGTTTTCACTTAACTCCACGCCCAATGGACTTATTTCTCCTGTATCAACCTCCAGACCTGATTAAACACCTTTTCTAATAAGAAATCTGGCCTTCTTACTGTAATCATTGAATATTCCTGAGTAAAGAGCCCTTCGCTGTTTAGATAACTGTCTCTGAGTGTATTAGGTCAGAAGTGCACTCAAAATTAAATTTCCAGGGTTTGGCTTGCTGCAACTCAAGTCAAGTTCTGAACAATAAAAAAAAAATTCTTTTTAAAATGTGCTAAGGCTTGGCTCTATTACAGCCTAGAGTCAACTCTTGCGACAACACTTGTGATGATATCAAATGATGCAACTTGGATTCATTTCATATTTGGTCTATCAACTTGAAATATCAATTTGATAATTTGCAAGCTAGCTAGAACTTCATTCAAATACAAATATTAAACTTGGAATCATTAACATATCTACTAGAACATATGAAAAATAGTTGGGTTTATGGTTTACATAATGCATTGATGATGGAAGAAAGTGGGTGTGTCAGTCAAATTTGAGTCTAGAAACCCTCCCATATCGGTAAGGCATGTGAATAGTCTATCCAGGTCAAATTTCAATGCATACAGATATAGTTTGAAAACATTTCGACGTTGGCCCCATTCACATGTCATTGTTGCTCGCCTCTAGTATCTTGATGGTGTTGATTAATAAATCAACGAAATAAGGGGATTTTTCATCACAACTATGATGCAGATAAATTGTATATACATTAATGTAGAACCTGAAAGAAAAATGAATAAAGATCGATGAAAGCCTAAAACTTGCGTCAACCAAATTGGGTACTCTAAAATAAAATTAGGTTATATGGTTTACATGATGAAGTGATGATGGAAGAAAGTGGGTGTGTCACTCAAATTTGAGTCCAGAAACCCTCCCATATCATCAAGGCATGCCAATAGTCTATCCATGATAATTTTCAGTGCATACATAAACTGTTTGAAAAAATTTCAACGTTGGCCCCATTCGCAGGTCCCTACTATCAGACGTGTCTAGTCCTCATGCAATTTTCATTCCTCGTTCCCCGTTACTTGACCATGGTGTAGTCCCCAAGATCCATTATTTTTGTACATAATTACATACTAATGTCATAAACTTATTGATGAACTTTTGTCATCTATAGTATAGCAAATTCGTAACAAGAGTATTTACATTCGTCTCTCTTGTGACGATATCAAATGATGCATCTTGGATTCATTTCATATTTGGTTTATCAAATTGAAGTATCATTTTGATACTTTGCAAACTAGCAGTACCTTCAGTCAAATAAAAATATGAAACTTGGAATCATTAACATATCTACTAGAACATATGAAAAATAGCTGGGTTTATGGTTTACATGATGCATTGATGATGGAAGAAAGTGGGTGTGTTAGTAAAATTTGAGTCCAGGAACCCTCCCATATCATTAAGGCATGCAAATAGTCTATCCAGGTCAAATTTCAATACATACAGATACAGTTTGAAAACATTTCGATGTTGACCTCATTCACATGTCATTGTTGCTCGCCTCTAGTATTTTAATGATGTTGATGAAGCAATCAACGAAATATAGGGATTTTTCATCACAGCTATGATGTAGATACATTGTATATACATTAATGTAGAACCTGAAATAAAAATGCATAAATTCCGACGAAAGCCTAAAACTTGCATCAACCAAATTGGGTACTCTGAAAGAAAATTAGGGTTTATGGTTTACATGATGAAGTGATGATGGAAGAAAATGGGTGTGTCACTCAAATTTGAGTCCAGAAACCCTCCCATATCATTAAGGCATGCGAATAGTCTATCCATGAAAATTTTCAGTGCATACAAAAACTGTTTGAAAAAATTTCAACGTTGGCCCCATTCGCAGGTCCTTGCTGTCGAACGTGTCTAGTCCTCGTGCAATTTTTTTTCCTCATTCCCCATTACTTGACCATGGTGTAGTCCTGAAGATCCATTATTTTTGTACATAATTACATACCAATGGCATAAAATTATCGATGAACATTTGTCGTTGATAGTATAGCAAATTCGTCGCAAGATTATTTACATTTGTCTCTCTTGCGACGATATCAAATGATGCAGCTTGGATTCATTTCATATTTAGTTTATCAACTTGAAATCTCAATTTGATACTTTTCAATATAGTTGGACCTTCATTCAAATAATAATATGAAACTTGGAATCATTGACATATCTACTATAACATATGAAAAATAGTTGTGTTTATGGTTTACATGATGCATTGATGATGGAAGAAAGTGGGTGTGTCAGTAAAATTTGATTCTAGAAACCCTCCCATATAGGTAAGGCATGTGAATAGTTTATCCAGGTCAAATTTCAATGTATACAGATACAATTTGAAAACATTTCGATGTTGGCCCCATTCACATGTCACTGTTGCTCGAGTCTAGTATCTTGATGGTGTTGATTAAGAAATCAACGAAATAGAGGGATTTTTCATCACAGCTATGACACAGATACATTGTATATACATTAATGTAAAACCTGAAATCAAAATGAATAAAGACCGACGAAAGCCTAAAACTTGCGTCAACCAAACTGGGTACTCTAAAAGAAAATTAGGGTTTATGGTTTACATGATGAAGTGATGATGGAAGAAACTGGGTGTGTGTCTCAAATTTGAGTCCAGAAACTCTCTCATATCATTAAGGCATGCCAATAGTCTATCCATGAAAAGTTTCAGTGCATACATAAACTGTTTGAAAAAATTTCAAAGTTGGCCCCATTCGCAGGTGCCTGGTGTCAGATGTGTCTAGTCCTCGTGCATTTTTCATTCCTCGTTCCTTGTTAATTGACCATGGTGTACTCCCCAAGATCCATTATTTTTGTACAAAATTACATACTAATGGCATAAAATTAACGATGAAGTTTTGTCGTCGATAGTATAGCAAATTCATCGCAAGATTTTTTACATTTGTCTCTCTTGCGACGGTATCAAATGATGCAACTTGGATTCATTTCATATTTGGTTTATCAACTTGAAATATCAATTTGATACTTTGCAAGCTAGCTGGACCTTCAGTCAAATACAAATATGAAACTTGGAATCATTAACATATCTACTAGAACATATGAAAAATAGTTGGGTTTATGGCTTACATGATGCATTCATGATGGAAGAAAGTGGGTGTGTCAGTGAAATTTGAGTCCATAAACCCTCCCATATCGGTAAGGCATGCGAATATTCTATCCAGGTCAAATTTCAATGCATACATATACAGTTTGAAAACATTTCGATGTTGGCCCCATTCACATTTCAATTTTTCTTGCCTCTAGTATCTTGATGATGTTGATTAAGAAATAAACAAAATAGAAGGATTTTTCATCACAACTATGATGTATATACATTGTATATACATTAATGTAGAACCTGAACTAAAAATGAATAAAGACCGACAAAAACCTAAAACTTGGGTTAAGCAAATTGGATACTCTAAAAGAAAATTAGGGTTTATGGTTTACATGATGAAGTGATGATGAAAGAAAGTGGGTGTGTAAAATTTGAGTCCATAAACCCTTCCATATTGTTAATACATGTCAATATTCTATCCATGAAAATTTTCAATGCATATAGAAACTGTTTGAAAACATTTCAACATTGGCCAAATTCGCAGGTCCCTGCTGTCGGACGTCTCTAGTCGTCGTGCAATTTTCGTTCCTCATTCCTAGTTATTTGACCATGGTGTAGTTCCCAAGATAAATTATTTTTGCACATAATTACATACTAATGGCATAAAATTATCGATGAACATTTTTCGTCGATAGTATAGCAAATTCGTTGCAATATTATTTACATTTGTCTCTCTTGCGGCGATATCAAATGATGCATCTTGGATTCATTTCATATTTGGTTTATCAACTTGAAATCTCAATTTGATAATTTGCAAGCTAGCCAGACCTTCAGTCAAATACAAATATGAAACTTGGAATCATTAACATATCTACTAGAACATATGAAAAATAGTTGTGTTTATGGTTTACATGATGCATTGATGATGGAAGAAAGTGGGTGTGTCAGTAAAATTTGAGTCTAGAAACCATCCCATATCGGTAAGGCATGCAAATAGTATATCCAGGTCAAATTTCAATGCATACAGATACAATTTGAAAACATTTTGACGTTGGCCCCATTCACATATCACTATTGCTCGCCTCTAGTATCTTGATGGTGTTGATTAAGAAATAAACGAAATAGAGGGATTTTTCATCACAACTATGACACAGATACATTGTATATACTTTAATGTAGAACCTGAAAGAGAAATGAATAAAGATCGTTGAAAGCCTAAAACTTGCGTCAACCAAATTGGGTACTCTGAAAGAAAATTAGGTTTTATGGTTTACATGATGAAGTGATGATGGAAGAAAGTGGGTGTGTCACTCAAATTTGAGTCCAGAAACCCTCTCATATCGTCAAGGCATGCCAATAGTCTATCCATGATAATATTCAGTGTATACATAAACTGTTTGAAAAAAGTTCAACGTTGGTCCCATTCATAGGTCCCTACTGCCGGACGTGTCTAGTCCTCATGCAATTTTCATTCCTCGTTCCCCATTACTTGACCATGGTGTAGTCCCCAAGATCCATTATTTTTGTACATAATTACATACTAATGGCATAAACTTATCGATGAATATTTTTCGTCTATAGTATAGAAAATTCGTCACAAGAGTATTTACATTTGTCTCTCTTGCGACGATATCAAATGATGCATCTTGGATTCATTTCATATTTGGTTTATCAACTTGAAATATCAATTTGATACTTTGCAAAATAGCAATACCTTCAGTCAAATAAAAATATGAAACTTGGAATCATTAACATATCTACTAGAA
Organism: Picea mariana; assembly: GCA_032191745.1. Taxonomy (NCBI): domain Eukaryota; kingdom Viridiplantae; phylum Streptophyta; class Pinopsida; order Pinales; family Pinaceae; genus Picea; species Picea mariana. Next base: position 7,170 of record JASDQU010204661.1, read on the forward strand.
CATATGAAAAATAGTTGGGTTTATGGTTTACATGATGCATTGATGATAGACGAAAGTGGGTGCGTTAGTCAAATTTGAGTCTAGAAACCATCCCATATCATTAAGGCATGCAAATAGTATGTCCAGGTCAAATTTCAATACATACAGATACAGTTTGAAAAAATTTCAATGTTGGCCCCATTCACATGTCACTGTTGCTCGCCTCTAGTATCTTAATGATGTTGATTAAGAAATCAATGAAATAGAGGTATTTTTCATCACAGCTATGATGCATATACATTGTATATACATTAATGTAGAACCTAAAAGAAAAATGAATAAATTCCGACAAAAGCCTAAAACATGCATCAACCAAATTGGGTACTCTAAAAGAAAATTAGGGTTTATGGTTTACATGATGAAGTGATGATGGAAGAAAGTGGGTGTGTCACTCAAATTTGAGTCCAGAAACCCCCCCATATCATTAAGGCATGCCAATAGTCTATCCATGAAAATTTTTAGTGCATATAGAAACCGTTTGAAAAAATTTCAATGTTGGCCCCATTCACAGGTCCTTGCTCTCGAACGTGTCTAGTCCTCGTGCAATTTATGTTCCTCGTTCCTCATTACTTGACCATGCTGTAGTCATGAAGATCCATTATTTTGTACATAATTACATACTAATGGCATAAAATTATCGATGAACGTTTGCCGTCGATAGTATAGCAAATCCGTCGCAAGATTATTTACATTTGTCTCTCTTGCGACGATATCAAATGATACAACTTGGATTCATTTCATATTTGTTTTATCAACTTGAAATATCAATTTGATACTTTTCAAGATAGTTGGACCTTCAGTCAAATAATAATATGAAACTTGGAATCATTGACAAATCTACTAGAACATATGAAAAATAGTTGTGTTTATGGTTTACATGATGCATTGATGATGGAAGAAAGTGGGTGTGTCAGTAAAATTTGATTCCAGAAACCCTCCCATATTAGTAAGGCATGCGAATAGTCTATCCAGGTCAAATTTCAATGCATACAGATACAGTTTGAAAACATTTCGACCTTGGCCCCATTCACATGTCACTGTTGCTCGAGTCTAGTATCTTGATGGTGTTGATTAAGCAATCAACGAAATAGAGGGATCTTTCATCACAGTGATGACACAGATACATTGTATATACTTTGATGTAGAACCTAAAATCAAAATGAATAAAGACCGACGAAAGCCTAAAAATTGTGTCAACCAAACTGGGTACTCTGAAAAAAAAATAGGGTTTATGGTTTACATGATGAAGTGATGATGGAAGAAAGTGGGTGTGTCACTCAAATTTGAGTCCAAAAACCCTTCCATATCGTTAAGGCATGCCAATAGTCTATCCATGAAAAATTTCAGTGCATACATAAACTGTTTGAAAATTTTTCAAAGTTGGCCCCATTCGCAGGTCCCTGGTGTTGGATGTGTCTAGTCCTCGTGCAATTTTCATTCCTTGTTCCTCGTTAATTGACCATGGTATAGTCCCCAAGATCCATTATTTTTGTAAAAAATTACATACTAATGGAATAAATTATCGATGAACTTTTCTTGTCGATAGTATAACAAATTCATCACAAGATTTTTTACATTCGTCTCTCTTGCGACGATATCAAATGATGTAGCTTGGATTTATTTATTACTTGGTTTATCAACTTGAAATCCCAATTTGATACTTTGTAAGCTAGTTGGACCTTCAGTAAAAAACAAATATGAATCTTGGAATCATTAACATATCTACTAGAACATATGAAAAATAGTTGGGTTTATGGTTTACATGATGCATTGATGATGGAAGAAAGTGGGTGTGTCAGTCAAATTTGAGTCCAGAAACCCTCCCATATCGGTAAGGCATGCAAATAGTTTATCCAGGTCAAATTTCAATGCATATAGATACAACTTGAAAACATTTCGACATTGGCCCCTTCACATGTCACTATTTCGCGCTTCTAGTATCTTGATGGTGTTCATTAAGAAATCAACGAAATAGATTGATTTTTCATCACAACTATGACACAGATACATTGTATATACATTAATGTAGAACTTGAAATAAAAATGAATCAAGATCGATGAAAGCCTAAAACTTGCGTCAATCAAATTGGGTACTCTAAAAGAAAATTAGGGTTTATGGTTTACATGATGAAGTGATGATGGAAGAAAGTGGGTGTGTCACTCAAATTTGAGTCCAGAAACCCCCCCATATCGTTAATGCATGCCAATAGTCTATCCATGAAAATTTTCAGTGCATATAGAAACCGTTTGAAAAAATTTCAATGTTGGCCCCATTCATAGGTCCTTGCTCTCGAACGTGTCTAGTCCTCGTGCAATTTATGTTCCTCGTTCCTCATTACTTGACCATGGTGTAGTCCTGAAGATCCATTATTTTGTACATAATTACATACTAATGGCATAAAATTATTGATGAACATTTGTTGTCGATAGTATAGCAAATCCATCGCAAGATTATTTACATTTGTCTCTCTTGCGACGATATCAAATGACAAAGATTGGATTCATTTCATATTTGTTTTATCAACTTGAAATATCAATTTGATACTTTTCAAGATAGTTGGACCTTCAATCAAATAATAATATGAAACTTGGAATCATTGACATATCTGCTAGAACATATGAAAAATAGTTGTGTTTATGGTTTACATGATGCATTGATGATGGAAGAAAGTGGGTGTGTCAGTAAAATTTGATTCTAGAAACCCTCCCATATCAGTAAGGCATGCGAATAGTCTATCCAGGTCAAATTTCAATGCATACAGATACAGTTTGAAAACATTTCGACCTTGGCCCCATTCACATGTCACTATTGCTCGAGTCTAGTATCTTGATGGTGTTGATTAAGCAATCAATGAAATAGAGGGATTTTTCATCACAGTGATGACACAGATACATTGTATATACTTTAATGTAGAACCTGAAATCAAAATGAATAAATACCGACGAAAGCCTAAAACTTGTGTCAACCAAACTGGGTACTCTGAAAGAAAATTAGGGTTTATGGTTCACATGATGAAGTGATGATGGAAGAAAGTGGGTGTGTCACTAAAATTTGAGTCCAAAAACCCTCCCATATCATTAAGGCATGCCAATAGTCTATCCATGAAAAATTTCAGTGCATACATACATTGTTTGAAAAAATTTCAAAGTTGGCCCCATTCGCAGGTCCCTGGTGTTGGACGTGTCTAGTCCTCGTGCAATTTCCATTCCTCGTTCCTCGTTAATTGACCATGGTATAGTCCCCAAGATCCATTATTTTTGTAAAAAATTACATACTAATGGCATAAATTATCGATGAACTTTTTTCGTCGATAGTATAGCAAATTCGTCACAAGATTTTTTACATTCGTCTCTCTTGCGACGATATCAAATGATGCAGCTTGGATTTATTTATTACTTGGTTTATCAACTTGAAATCCAAATTTGATACTTTGTAAGATAGTTGGACCTTCAGTAAAAAACAAATATGTATCTTGGAATCATTAGCATATCTACTAGAACATATGAAAAATAGTTGGGTTTATGGTTTACATGATGCATTGATGATGGAAGAAAGTGGGTGTGTCAGTCAAATTTGAGTCCAGAAACCCTCCCATATCGGTAAGGCATGAAAATAGTTTATCCAGGTCAAATTTCAATGCATACAGATACAACTTGAAAACATTTCGACATTGGCCCCATTCACATGTCACTATTTCTCGCTTCTAGTATCTTGATGGTGTTGATTAAGAAATCAACGAAATAGAGGGATTTTTCATCACAACTATGACATAGATACATTGTATATACATTAATGTAGAACTTGAAATAAAAATGAATAAAGATCGATGAAAGCCTAAAACTTGCATCAATCAAATTGGGTACTCTGAAAGAAAATTAGGGTTTATGGTTTACATGATGAAGTGATGATGGAAGAAAGTGGGTGTGTCACTCAAATTTGAGTCTAGAAACCCTCCCATATCGTCAAGGCATTCCAGTAGTCTATCCATGATAATTTTTGGTGCATACATAAACTGTTTGAAAAACTTTCAACATTGGCCCCATTCGCAGGTCCCTACTGTCGAACGTGTCTTGTCCTCATGCAATTTTCATTCCTCGTTCCTCGTTACTTGACCATGGTGTAGCCCCCAAGATCCATTATTTTTGTACATAATTACATACCAATGGCATAAAATATTTTCGTCTATAGTATAGAAAATTCATCGCAAGAGTATTTACATTCGTCTCTCTTGCGACGATATCAGATGATGCATCTTGGATTCATTTCATATTTGGTTTATCAACTTGAAATATCAATTTTATACTTTGCAAACTAGCTATATCTTCAGTCAAATAAAAATATGAAACTTGGAATCATTAACACATCTACTAGAACATATGAAAAATAGTTGGGTTTATGGTTTACATGATGCATTGATGATGGAAGAAAGTGGGTGTGTCAGTCAAATTTGATTCTAGAAACCCTCCCATATCAGTAAAGCATGTGAATAGTCTATCCAGGTCAAATTTCAATACATACAGATATAGTTTGAAAACATTTTGATGTTGGCCCCATTCACATGTCACTGTTGCACACCTCTAGTATCTTAATGATGTTGATTAAGCAATCAACGAAATAGAGATATTTTTCATCATAGCTATGACGCAGATACATTGTATATACATTAATGTATAACATGAAAGAAAAATGAATAAAGACCGACGAAATCCTAAAACGTGCGTCAACCAAATTGGGTACTTTGAAAGAAAAATAGGGTTTATGGTTTACATGATGAAGTGATGATGGAAGAAAGTGGGCGTGTCACTCAAATTTGAGTCCAGAAAACCTCCCATATTGTTAAGGCATGCCAATAGTCTATCCATGAAAATGTTCAGTGCATACATAAACTGTTTGAAACAATTTCAACGTTGGTCCCATTCACAGGTCCCTGCTGTCGGACTTGTCTAGTCCTCATGAAATTTTTGTTCCTCATTCCTCGTTACTTGACCATGGTGTAGTCCCCAAGATCCATTAGTTTTGTACAAAATTACATACTAATGGAATAAAATTATCGTTGAACTTTTGTCGTCAATAGTATAGCAAATTCGTTGCAAGATTATTTACATTTGTCTCTCTTGCGACGATATCAAATGATGCATCTTGGATTTATTTCATATTTGGTTTATCAACTTGAAATATGGATTTGATACTTTGCAAGCTAGTTGGACCTTCAGTCAAATAAAAATATGAAACTTGGAATCATTGACATATATACTAGAAGATATAAAAAATAGTCCGGTTTATGGTTTACATGATGCATTGATGATGGAAGAAAGTGGGTGTGTCAGTAACATTTGAGTCCAGAAACCCTCCCATATCGGTAAGGCATGTGAATAGTCTATCCAGGTCAAATTTCAATGCATACAGATACAATTTGAAAACATTTCGGCGTTGGCCCCATTCTCATGTCACTGTTGCTCGAGTGTAGTATCTTGATGGTGTTGATTATGAAATCAATGAAATAGAAGGATTTTTCATCACATCTATGACACAGATACATTGTATATACATTAATGTAGAACCATAAAGAAAAATGAATAAAGACCGACGAAAGCCTAAAACTTGCATCAACCAAATTGGGTACTCTGAAGGAAAATTAGGGTTTATGGTTTACATGATGAAGTGATGATGGAATAAAGTGGGTGTGTCACTCAAATTTGAATCCATAAACCCTCCCATATCGTTAAGGCATTACAATAGTCTATCCATGAAAATTTTCAGTGCATACAAAAATTGTTTGAAAAAATTTCAACGTTGGTCCCATTCGCAGGTCCCTACTGTCAAACGTGTCTAGTCATCATGAAATTTTCATTCCTTGTTGCTCGTTACTTGACCATGGTGTAGTCCCAAAGATCCATTATTTTTGTACATAATTACATACTAATGGAATAAGAACTTTTGTCGTCGATAGTATAGCAAATTCATCGCAAGAGTATTTACATTCGTCTTTCTTGCGACGATATCAAATGATGCATCTTGGATTCATTTCATATTTGGTTTACCAACTTGAAATCTCAATTTGATACTTTTCAAGATAGTTGGACCTTCAGTCAAATACAAATATGAAGGTTGGAATCATTAACATATCTACTAGAACATATGAAAAACAACTGGGTTTATGGTTTACATGATTCATTGATGATGGAAGAAAGTGGGTGTGTTAGTGAAATTTGAGTCCAAAAACCCTCCCATATCGGTAAAGCATGCGAATATTCTATCCAGGTCAAATTTCAATGCATACATATATAGTTTGAAAACATTTCGACGTTGCCCCAATTCACATGTCAATGTTGCTCGCCTCTAGTATCTTGATGAAATTGATTAAGCAATCAACGAAATAGAGGGATTTTTCATCACAACTATGATGTAGGTACATTGTATATACATTAATGTAGAACTTGAAATAAAAATGAATATAGACCAACGAAAGCCTAAAAATTGCATACAGATACTGTTTGAAAAAATTTCAATGTTGGCCTCATTCGCAAGTCCTTGCTGTCAGATAAGTCTAGTCCTCAGGAAATTTTGGTTCCTCATTCCTCGTTACTTGACAGTGGTGTAGTCCCCAACATCCATTATTTTTGTACAAAATTACATACTAATGGCTTAAAATTATTGATGAACTTTTGTCATTGATAGTAAAGCAAATTCGTCGCAAGATTTTTTACATTTTTCTCTCTTGCGATGATATCAAATGATGTAGCTTGAATTCATTTCATATTTGGTTTATCAACTTGAAATCTCAATTTGATACTTTGCAAGCTAGTTGGACCTTCATTCAAATACAAATATGAAATTTGGAATCATTAACATATCTACTAGAACATATGAAAAATAGATGGGTTTAAAGTTTGGATGATGAATGGATGATGGAAGAAAGTGGGTGTGTTAGTCAAATTTGAGTCCAGAAACCCTCCCATATCGGTAATGCATGTGAATAGTCTATCTAGGTCAAATTTCAATGCATACAGATACAATTTGAAAATATTTCGACGTTGGCACCATTCAGATGTCATTGTTTCTCACCTCTAGTATCTGGATGGTGTTGATTAAGAAATCAACAAAATAGAGGGATTTTTCATCACAACTATGACATAGATAAATTTTATATAAATTAATGTGGAAACTGAAAGCAAAATGAATAAAGACCGATGAAAGCCTAACACTTGCATCAACCAAATTGGGTACTCTAAAAGAAAATTAGGGTTTATGGTTTACATGATGAAGTGATTATGGAAGAAAGTGGTTGTGTCACTCAAATTTGATTCCAGAAACCCTCCCATATCATTAAGGCATGCCAATAGTCTATCCATGAAAATTTTCACTGCATACAGAAACTATTTGAAAAAATTTCAACGTTGGCCCCATTCGTAGGTCCATGTTGTCAGACGTGTCTAGTCCACGTGCAATTTTCGTTCCTCATTCCTCGTTACTTGACCATGGTGTAGTCCCCAAGATCCATTATTTTTGTACAAAATTACATACTAATGGCATAAAATTATCGATGAACTTTTGTCATCGATAATATAGCAAATTCGTCGCAAGATTATTTACATCCGTCTCTCTTGCGACGATATGAAATGATGCAGCTTGGATTCATTTCATATTTGGTTTATCAACTTGAAATATCAATTTTATACTTTTCAAGCTTGTTGGACCATAAGTCAAATACAAATATGAAACTCATAATCATTAACATAGCTACTAGAACATATGAAAAATATCTAGGTTTATGGTTTACATGATGAATTGATGATGGAAGAAAGTGGGTGTGTCATTCAAATTTGAGTCCATAAACCCTCCCATATCGTTAAGGCATGCAAATAGTCTATCTAGGTCAAATTTCAATGCATATAAATATAGTTTGAAAACATTTCGATGTTGGCCCCATTCACATGTCATTGTTGCTTGCCTCTAGTATCTTGATGGTGTTGATTAAGAAATCAACAAAATAGAGTTATTTTTCATCACAACTATGATGCAGATACACTGTATATACATTAATGTAGAACCTGAAAGCAAAATGAATAAAGACCGATGAAAGCCTAAAACTTGCGTCAACCAAATTAGGTACTCTGAAAGAAAATTAGGGTTTATGGTTTACATGATGAAGTGATGATGGAATAAAGTGGGTGTGTCACTCAAATTTGAGTCCAGAAACCCTCCCATATCGTTAATTCATGCCAATAGTCTATCCATGAAAATTTTCAGTGCATACAGAAACTGTTTGAAAAAATTTCAACGTTGGCCCCATTCGCAGGTCCTTGCTATCAGACATGTCTAGTCCTCATGCAATTTTTGTTCCTCCTTCCTCATTACTTGACCATGGTGTAGTCCCCAAGATCCATTATTTTTGTACAAAATTACATACTAATGGCATAAAATTATCGATGAATTTTTGTCATCGATAGTATAGCAAATTCATCACAAGATTATTTACATTCGTCTCTCTTGCGATGATATCAAATGATGCATCTTGGATTCATTTCATATTTGGATTATCAACTTCAAATCTCAATTTGATACTTTTCAAGCTAGCTGGACCTTCAGTCAAATACAAATATGAAACTTGAAATCATTAACATATCTACTAGAACATATGAAAAATAGTTGGGTTTATGGTTTACATGATGAATTGATGATGGAAGAAAGTGGGTGTGTCAGTCAAATTTGAGTCCATAAAACCCTCCCATATTGTTAAGGCAAGTGAATAGTCTATCCAGGTCAAATTTCAATGAATACAGATACAGTTTGAAAACATTTCGACGTTGCCCTTTTCACATGTCATTGTTGCTCGCCTCTAGTATCTTGATGGTGTTGATTAAGAAATCAATGAAATAGAGGGATTTTTCATCACAACTATGATGCAGATACATTTTATATACATTAATGTAGAACTTGAAAGAAAAATGAAGAAAGACCGACGAAACCCTAAAACGTGCATCAACCTAATTGGGTACTCTGAAAGAAAATTAGGGTTTATGGTTTACATGATGAAATGATGATGGAATAAAGTGGTTGTGTTACTCAAATTTGAGTCCATAAAATCCTCCCATATCGTTAAGGCATGCCATTAGTCTATCCATGAAAATTTTCAGTGCATACAGAAACTGTTTGAAAAAAATTCAACAATGGCCCCATTCACAGGTCCCTGTTGTCGGACATGTCCAGTCCTCGTGTAATTTTCATTTCTCATTCATCGTTCCTCATTCCTCATTCCTTGACCATAGTGTAGTCCCCAAGATCCATTATTTTTTTACAAAATTACATACTAATGACATAAAATTATCGACGAACTTTTTTCGTCGATAGTATAGCAAATTCATCGCAAGATTATTTACATTCGTCTCTCTTCCGATGATATCAAATGATGTAGCTTGGATTCATTTCATATTTGGTTTATCAACTTGATACTTTGCAAGCTAGTTGGACCTTCAGTTAAATAAAAATATGAAACTTGGAATCATTGACATATCTACTATAACATATGAAAAATAGTTGGGTTTATGATAATTTCCATCTTGAATTGATGATGGAAGAAAGTGGGTGTGTCAGTCAAATTTGAGTCTAGAAACCCTCCCATATCGTTAAGGCATGCAAATAGTCCTTAACCATGGTTTAGTCCCCAAGATCCATTATTTTTGTACAAAATTACATACTAATGGCATAAAATTATCGATGAACTATTTTCGACGATAGTATAGCAAATTTGTCACAAGATTATTTACATTAGTCTCTCTTGCGATGATATCAAATGATGCTTGGATTCATTTCATATTTGGTTTATCAACTTGAAATCTCAATTTGATACTTTGCATGATAGCTGGATGTTTAGTCAAATACAAATATGAAACTTGGACTCATTAACATATCTACTAGAACATATGAAAAATAGGGTTTATGGTAATTCTAAGAAAATTCAAATAGGTAACAATATTGATGAAATATTATACGATCATGATGGTATAAAAATGAAAAAGATTCTCTTGGTTTCAAGAATAATTTATCCTCTACTTAAAAAGGACAACCACGTGAAGGTGGAAGCTCACATGGCCCCTCCCCTCCCCCTCACATCACTCTCAATTGATCCCAAAAACCCAATCTATAAAATATAAAATAATCGAAAGCAACGTCCTATTAAGATTCATGCATAGAAACTAAAAAAACAAAAATTAATGAAGGTACATGAAATTATGTGTTTCTAAATGATATTTTTAGTTTACCACGTACTTTACTATATTGACAACTATTTTTAGGTTTCAAATAATAATTAAACAACATGTAACCTAGGATATAAAAACGTCGCATAAAACTTAAAAACATGTAATTAACCCATGGAATTAAAAGTAAATTATTTTAATAGAATAATTCATACAAATTAAAATATTATATAGTCACATATGTAATCCAATCTCAACATCTGTGTAATCATCCTTATTCTCTATCTTGATCTTCTTCATTGAACTCGACATCTGTATCATCATTTGGTTCTGAAACGATGTTGAAAGGATTGACAATATCATCATCGTCATCAATGTCATTTTCAAGCATATTTTCATCGACATCATCATCAGGAACTGTAATATTGTATCCTACGCCTAGATCATGATCTTCATCGTCTTCTTCATCAGTCGACCCTCCATGCTCTTCCGACTCTGTCTAATATTCTATCAAATCATCTTCTTCCTGTAAATGAGTATACTTAATTGGCTTTCCTCTTGGATCATGTCTAATAAAAAATGACCAATCCCTTTCACCTGGAACATTTGAGTAAAAGACTTGTTCACATTGGCTTGGAAAAGCATAGCGATCATGTCCTCTTTCAAACATCATTGTTTTAATCATTGGAAATCCATTGGCATGTTGAATAACAGTTCTTTCCTCATCATGTTCGTGCATTCGTAACCTATACCATTTGACATTGAACAATACTAATTTGAAGGAATTAAAGTCACACTCAAGTATATCATTTAAATACCCATAGTATCTATTTTCAGATTCTCAGGGATGTCTGTCACTCCTAGAGGAAACATTAGTAACCTGGAATACTGCAGTTATCCCACTATCAAAAGTTTTCCTTGTTTCATCCAATTGCTTGATGCGAAATTTATGACCATTGCACCACATAGCCTTGTGGTGTTTCAACTAAAATAACTGAATAAAATGGGTGAAATTGCTTACCTGTCCATCTTTCAAACCATATGCTAGATCAATTTACCTCTGCGTAACATTGGCATCTCTGTTACAATGAGCTTCTCTAACCAATTCAGACAGTCGTTGCCATGATAACCTACCTCCATTATGTTGTTTACATCTTTCAATCCATACATTCATCCAGTCAAGATTGTTTTCAATGTATAAATGCAGTGCATCCCACTCTAGAGCAACTAAATAAAAAAAACATAATTCACCAATATTAAATATTAGTTATAACATACAATATGCAGGTAATTATAAATATTTATAATTTATGAAATAAATTACATTAATATATTAATGAGTATGATCATATATACACAAAAACGAAACTTTATATGTATTAATAATATAAATTTTCACAATTATT
>JASDQU010204664.1:0-15758 GCA_032191745.1 Picea mariana
GGAGATCCTAGATCTAATACATTCAGATGTTTGCGGTCCGATGCCAGTCAAATCTCTAGGAGGATCTCTTTACTACGTAATCTTCATAGATGATTACTCAAGAAAAACTTGGTTATATCCCTTGAAGACAAAGGACGAAGTATTCAACAAGTTTCAAGAATTCAAAGCAAAAATAGTGAACCTCACAAACAAGAAAATCAAGACCTTTAGAATAGATAACGGAGGAGAATACACATCAAAAGAATTCGTTGCCTTTTGCAAATCAGCAGGGATTAGGAGGGAGTTGACGGTTCCTCATAATCCTCAAAAAAATGGTGTAGAAGAAAGGAAGAACGCATCTATTGAAGAAACCGTGAACGCACTATTAAACGATCAAGGTTTATCTATGTTCTTATGGGGAGAAGCAGCCATGCCTACAATATATGTTCAAAATAGAAGTCCTCACCACATATTGAAGGACATGACTCCATAAGAAGTCTTCTCAGGTAAGAAACCTAATGTGGAAAACCTAAGAAACTTTGGATGCCCTATTTACTCTCACATTCCCAAGGAAAAAAGGAATAAATTAGAACCCTCAAGAAAGAAGGGCATATTCGTGGGATATAGTGAATCATACAAGGCTTATAGAATATATATTTCGGAACAAGATAAGATTGAAGTCAGCAGAGACGTAACCTTCAATGAAAAGATGGCTTTCAAGAAATCCATAGAAGAAACTATAGAAGAAGAAGAGTATGAAGAGCCTATTGAAGAAGGCTAATGTCTTCCCGAAAATCAAAATGAAGAAAAGGAACAATTTGATCATCCGATGTAACCATGTGAGACCATTGATTCAGACACCGTACCTAAGACCAAGAAATGACCAGCTTGCCTTGAAGCTACCTTACAAGAAGCAGAAAAACTCAAGGCCCCAGATGGGACCTTCAGAGAAAGTAAGAAGCCCAAAAGATTCTCAAGCTATGCAACATATATGACAAAGCTTCTAGATGAAGAACCTACCACGTTTGAAGAGGAAGTTCAAAATAAACAATGGAAAGAAGCTATGACGGAAGAACACCAATCCATCATGAAAAATGATGTATGGGAAATTGTGCCTAGACCTAAAAAAAAATCAGTAGTAACTTCAAAATGGGTATATAAGATCAAACATGCAGCAGACGGAAGCTTGGATAAATATAAAGCAAGGTTTGTAGCTAGAGGGTTCTCCCAGAAGGAGGGAGAAGACTATGACGAAAATTTTTCTCCAGTTGCTAGATATACTTCCATTAGAGCTAGCATATCTCTTGCCGCTTCCATGGGATGGACTTTACATCAAATGGATGTAAAAACAACTTTCCTCAATGGAGCAATCGAAGAAGTATATATTGAACAACCTTAAGGGTTTGAAGTACATTTCAGAGACACTCATGTTTGCAAACTAAAGAAAGCCTTATATGGACTCAAGAAAGCTCCAAGAGCTTGGTATGCCAGAATAGACAGCTACCTAATGAGACTTGGTTTCTCCAAAAGTCATGCAGATCCAAACCTTTACTACAAAGTTGTGAACAATGCACCTGTGATTCTACTACTATATGTTGACTATCTATTCCTAACAGGTGAAGAGTCTCTCATCATCCTATGCAAAAAAGAACTAGCTTCTGAGTTTGATATGAAAGATCTTGGTCTCATGCATTATTACTTGGGACTAGAAGTATGGCAGAAGCATGGTGAAGTATTCCTTGGACAAGGAAAGTATGTAATAAAGATTCTTCAGAAGTTTGGAATGATGGATTGCAAATCCATGGACACTCCTATGAATACAAATATAAGAAAATTAAGAGATTTTGATTATGATTCAATAGATCCATCACTATATCGACAATTGATTGCGTCATGATGTATTTGGTAAATACTCGACCAGACATTTGCTTTGTCGTAAACACACTAAGCCAGTTCCAGGTGGAACCTAGACATGAGCATTGGATAGCTACAAAGCATGTTCTAGGAAATATCCATGGGACAATAAACTATGGTTTAAGATATACCGCATCCAGTGATATACAGCTTCATGGATTCACAGATTCAGATTGGGCAAGAAGTGCATAAGACAAAAAGAGTACTTCAGGGATGTGTTTCATCTTGGGCTTCGCTATGATATCGTGGGGCAGTAGGAAACAAAAATATATCACACTCAGCACAACAGAAGCAGAATATATTGCAACATGTGAGGCATGTACAAAAGCAATATGGCTGAGAAAGCTAATCTCTGATTTATTTGATCAGGTTCCAGATTCGACTATAATACACTATGACAATCAGAGTTGTATAAGGCTATCAGAACACCTAGTGTTTCATGAACAGTCGAAACATATTGAGATCAAATGCTACTTTATTCGAGATAAATTTTGGGAAGGAGAGGTAAAGTTCCAGTATATCCCCACAGATGAGCAGACAACAGATATTCTGACAAAGCCTCTGTCCAGAACAAAGTTTTCATATTTCCGAGACAAATTGGGGATCATGGAAATAACTTCCTTAGCTGAAAGGGAAGAAATGACTCTCCAGGTTGGGAGGGAGCATTGACATATCATTGAATTGAAGACATTCATTTTCAAGTTTGAAAAATGGTCCAGCTTGGGCAACTCCTTTCCAATTCGGAAAGTGATTTGAGATGTCTGACGGAAAGACATTTTTCCAGTTCGGAAAATGGTCCAGATCGAACGGTCATTTTCATGATGAAAATGGTTCAATGGATTGTTGATGTACCATAGATAGCAATTTCCCATTGTGGTTAACATGGGGAATGGTCTAGGGAAGTCTCTCTTCTTGAGGGTTACTCAACAAGACTGGCCCGCCTTGCCGGACAGTCATTCTTTCGAAGCTCATAGTTATGAGCAGTTTCGAAGAATGTTCCATTTTGGAGGTTGGTGCAGGATAGTCATTTCCTTAGGAAATGGTCCAGACAGTCATTCCTTATGGAAGATTCATTCTCTCTAGGTTTCACTTTGTTTAGTGTTGGAGGAATCAACCAGTGTGGGGAATGGTCCAGGTTCAACAATCAGGGATAGGCATTCCCTAGGGCAGACTCATTCTCTCCAGGTTGCACTTTGTTTAGTGCCAGAAGAATGGTCCGGGGTGGGGAATGGTCCAGGCTCAGAAATCAGGACAGTTATTCTTCCTTTCTTGAGAAGAATGGTCCAGATAGCCCATCATTGATGTTATACTCTTAGGGTGGATGCTCTTTCAGATCTCACAGATGTGAGTGAAAGAATGGCCCAGATGATTCGGTTTATATCATAACAATATTTTATGTGCAGGTTGATATCATATGATTGTTATGGAGACAATAGAGATTTGCTACTATGGTGGATATGTTCCACTGTCTGTGACTATGTGTCATAGTTTGAGTAGTTGTGTACTACTATGGATGAACACAGTTGTGTTCTATCAATTAACTTGTACCAATTGTCATGGAGATTATCCAGTTGGATAATAATGATGGTTCTCGTGATGCTACCAGTTGAATGGTCTGTTTTTGCTCAAGACCATTATCAGTTATACCTCCCTAGCTAGGAGGGAGTGTTGATATTACGGTAGCTTCGAGAGGTATCAACCTCCATTGTGACCCTTTGACAAGATTAGAATATTCTGGAAGCAAGAAAAGAAGTTAATGTAACCCTAGAAGAGATGTCAGTTGAGTTGAGAAAAGATAATTAATATGAATTAAATAGTACCCAGATTGAGAAGTCGGCCCAGGTAGCCTGCCAGATCCAGTATAAATACAGGGCGACAGTTCTCATTTGAACACACTTCTCAGAATTGCAAAAAGTCACTTGTGTGCACTGCAGTCTGGCAGTCTTGTGCACACGTTCTGGAGAAGGTGTTGCCGCCAGTTCTGAAGCCTATTCCTTCTATCTTTTTGGATTGGACTCTCTGATCAACTTTGGTTACTTCTTGCTTGGTGCATTAGCCTTGCTTGGCTATTGGATTGCTACCAGGATTCTTCTCTCTGTCAAGGTTAAGGTGCTCGGAGGGTGGCTTCGGCCTATGGTTGGGTGACAATAGTAATATTTTCTATGGTAAAACAAGCAAATTTTAACAGAAAGTGCTTACAACCGAAGCACTTGCTGCATTCAGTATTACCGAAGTGGAAAACAACCATAGTGGAAATCCAATTGTGAGACCTAGAAGGCTCAAAGTAGCGATGTAAGGAGGACCAACATTTATGTAAGAAGGAAAAACAAAAGGCTCCCTCGGAGAAGTGGTTTCTTTCATTGGTCATTTCGGGAACTGACACCATTAAACATAGATCTAACCTAGATTCTTTCAGGGAAAATAAACAACACACGCTGAAAATCTAGGAAGCAAGCAAACAAACAAAACCTTCTCACAATGAATGCACTAGTTGGTGATGAAATCCAACGTCGCGAGAATAATGTAAGAAGGGGATGAGATAGAGCAAGTGGAAAAGTTACATTGACAACCTGCTTAACGGACTTACGCCTTGGTGCAATCTTCCTCACAATAAACATGGATTTACCCTCCAAGGAGCCTGAGTGAGTTTGGCCAATGTCAATTCCAAGTACAGCGAAGACTTCCCCTTCATCGTCACCTTGTGTATTACCCTAAAGAGAAAGGCCACTAAGGTTACCAAATACAACAATGATGCATGGGGAAATAGTCGACAGTCTGATACATGCACAAGGGCAGGGTATCTAAGCCTGAAATCTCCTCGAGAAGGTCCGTACAGGATTTTCTTCTCAAGTGACCCCCAATAATATGCGCATTCACTACACTAGAACCAACAAAGTAGGGTGAGTAACTATTTTGGTCCTAATGCGACCTCGTGATTGACCCTTGTGTTAGAAGGGCTTCCCATGACAAAATGTAATAAGTGGATTTACCACTCGCTAGCACAAGATTCTATATTTGTTTACAACTTTGGAAAGTTATCTTTCACACCTATTCCAAAGCCCTACACCCTAAGCTAATGTAGGTTTGCTACTAGAAAATATAAAAATGTCTAATCAATTTTTATAAGCGTTTTATTTTAAGGTTGTTGTTTACTCAAGAGGAAAATGGTGTGGACTAAATGATGTTTTGACTGACTCTAAACAATGCAAAGAAACGAGAATGCAAATATTTAACTTCGATGAAAGATATATTACGAGAAGGAGAAAATGTTTATCATTCCCAGATGCACAATGTCCCAAGATTTTATTAAACTCGTCAATATCAAGATCTTCAAGAAATGAGCCAAGGAGACTGTACACCAATACATGATTCTTGCACCCCCCCCCGAGCCATGAGGGGGGAAAGTTTTTAAGAATTCAAGACCAAAAATGCCAAAAACCATGCAATTTCGCTACTTCAAATGAAAAGACGCCCCCAATCTAATGCAAAGCAAGAATTTTTTTTTTTTTCAAAGATAGCTAAAAGCAATAGCAAATATCTTTAAAAACAAAGCAACCCAAATCAATTTTATCTTTTAACACGAACTATTCAATAAAAGAAAACAAAGTTCTTCCACTAAATAATTCTAAAGAAAAACAATGCTTTGTAATGGAAAGACACTCAAAGGAAGAGATCAAATATTTCAAAAGCACACAAGCTAAAACAAAGCAAAGAAGGACAAACGCAGATTCAAAGACTGTCAAACAGACTCTAATCAGACTATAATCAAACCCAAAAATTCACCCCAAAACCATATCTAAGATCTAGGTAAAGAGAAAGGTTGTCACTCAAAAAATTTCTACAGGAATCGTTGTGAGTAGAAAAAGGACACAATGCGACGATCAAGGATCGTCACAGGCAGTGAGACATACACAGTGTGATGTCGTCTCACTGGTTTCCACAGGCAGGGTGCGACAATGACTGAAAATAAAGGAAAAATGAATAGAGGACAGGATTTCCAAATGAATTTTCAAGACCAGAGAGTCAACATGGATCACCCAATGACTCAGAGAATGAAAAACAACCAAAATCAGGTAAGCCAAAAGAAAAAAAGGAAGCAAAATCCAAAAGAGGACGTTCCCCAGTATGGTCACCAATTTTGTTACTGGGAAAATCGGTAAGTGTGGACACAAACTAATCTCCCTAACTTCGACAATAAATTAGAACAAAACATGATAGTATACTAAAATTTCCTTAGATTTCAGTTACCAAATAAGAAGAGGATCCAAAACATACATTTTAAATGTAGTAGACCTGACCTCGCCAATGTGATCCTAGCTCCGTCGTAAAGCTTATGGAGAAGTATATGCAAATAAACGCAAGCCAACGAAGACAAGAATAACAGATTCTATTAGATATGAAACTATGTATTTGATCAAGGAATCATACAATATGGACAAGTAACGTTCATATAGGAAAGAAAAGTATATATGTATTAAAGAATGTGGAAGAAAGATACAACCAGATGCCTTGACGTTGTCAGGTTCCTTCCAACAGTTCCTTGCTTCCCACACACTTCTGCTCCACGAATTCTGAGATTGTAGATCTTATAGTCATTCACAATCTATCTTAACAAAGTAAAGCTCATAGCCACCATAGGCCCAAACTCTTGGCTCGACTAATATCTCATTATCTATTCTCAAAAGTTCTTCACAAAGCTCACCAAGCTCCAAAACAACTATTAACCCTTTCCAAGCTAACGTTCCCCATGAGAACTCCTCTCTTTTTATAAGATGAAAAGGATAGGGTGAAGAGGTTAGGATGATCCCATGAGATCAGGGATGTGACTCAGATACAAACCGATCAGAGGCCATCTCACCCTCGAAGCTTCTATTTTTAGAAAAGTCAAGAAGCTTCTCGTTTCCCTTCGTACGGACAATCGTTGCACCCTTAAAACTGAGAAAATTGCTACGACGTCACAAGCCACTATGGTGCAGCCTAGGATGATCCTAGATCGTCACACCCTTAACACTAAGAAAGGTGTGATGATCCTTCCTTATAGGGTTTTTTACAAATGAAAAGACAATTTCATTTCTCAAGGAAAGTGTGTCTTCATTTTTCTTCAGGGATTAAGGAAATTGATCCTTCTAAAGACAAAGGATAGGTTTACATCATTAACGGTCATAAGGGTGATGAAAATAATGTGTAACAAAGAGTTATGAAAATTGTTGGGAATATATTCTCATGACATGAAATGCATGAGAATATCTCCCAGTGTCGTTCACAATCTGATTCAATTATTGGCGTTCCAAAGTTGGAGATGGTTGACCAGAACTTTGACTGCTACTTGGCACCTTTCCTTTGCCTTCTAGAACCGATGTCAAGAGCTTGAGAGCATGTCAAGGTCGTTGTGGAGAAAACCCATATTTTGGTTTTCCTTCTAGAAGCTTGGATATATGATAAAGTCAAATACGGGTTATAGGACTCCCTAGATTAAGTTATAGGACTCCCTGGCTTAAGTTACAAGACTTGGCTTCATTAACCATCATTAGTTATAATTTAACTTTAACTCTCCTAATTCATCAAAGAATATGGAAAAACACATAATAAACTACTCTTTCCATTATGAAAACCACTCTTTTATCAAAATTTAATTTACCCTATTCTTTGGTATTTAATTTACCCTTTATTATAATAAGTGTATTACAGTTATTATGTGAAAACCACATTGAAACCCATCTCTTCTCTTCAAAGTTCAAGCTAATACACTACACTAAATTTTTCAAGGCATGTGTTTCAAGAATGAGAAAAATTTCATAGACAACATTAGGTTGTCGAGTAACAATGTATTTCAATGCCATAAGCTCATACTTTGATAAAATCCCAAAATAAACACCCACAAACATGGGTTGAGAAAAACTATAGTAAACTCACTTGCAAAATGGATATTTTTGCCATTAAAAGTATATGGTAGATCATATCACCACCCATCCTTTAACACACATGTTCAAATAATCTATACAACAAGATTGAGACTTCCATAGAAATTAAATTAAAAGTCTTGAATAATCACAAAAACATAAATGACTATAATTCCTTAGTAATAAATGTACAAAGATTTGCATTTAAAAATACCATTTAATCAATAAAACCATCTCCAAGATTTTGAAGGAAACTCATATAGCCAATATATACATGTGATATGGACTTCATCCACTCATGGAGCATTTACTTATTGGTTCACCATCTTCTTTGCAAGGATTTTTTCCTTTCGATATATATTCCATGGTTAATCTTAGTAGTAAAAGCCTCTTCGTGCATGTTTAGTTATTTATCGAAAATGGAAGCCTCGTTCTCAAAAACAATTAAATTACTTGAAGAATAATAACAAGTTCAAGGTTTCTCCCAAGGTGTAGAATAGTCGGTGATGGAGTGTACTGTTAAGGCACTCTGATATGTGAAGTCGTCGATTCGAAACCCTCGACTAGCCTTGTGTGTCGCATGAGGGGTCATGTTTCCATGCCTATAGGTTATAGTGGTAGCAATCAGATAACACAACCACGTGTCATGTGAGTACATGCCCGAATAGTTGTTGATTCCACCAATAAATAAATAAAACAAGTCCAAGGTTTGTCCTTAGGAGGTCGTCTAGTTTTCTTTATTTTGAAGAAGACTAATGAGGGGGTGAATCAACAACTAGGTTGACGTAATAATACATGGGTTTGTCCTCATTCTTGTTAATGAATCCTCTGTAAATATCAACAACCAAAAGGGTGCCTACATTGGGGCTAATAATCCTTGCATTGGATGTAGGAATCAAGATTAGACAACAAGAATAAGAAACGGAGATTCAGGGATCACAACAGTAAGTACTTAGCAACAACTTGAATGATGGTTGTTTTCTTCTTCATTGTAATTTATTAGCCTGAAATTTGTAGAAAAAAGATTGAAATGCTCACCTTCTCTAAGCCAATAACTTAAAATTTTCAACAACTACAAGCAATTTTCAAACATTCTTGAAATATTGATTGGTGTTTGAGTTGCATTTTCCAAAGTAACAACCCACCTAGCGTGCCTATGTCAGGTTGGGCTATTACAGATGGTATCAAAGCCCAGGCTATGAACCTAAGTGCCTTTAGGGGATTTTTCATATGTAAATTGTCGTGGATATTCCATTGGACAATTTGTCCCAACATATCTAATAAAATATTGAAATATTTACTGTGAAGGTTAATTTCCTTTAGATCTCATATTCTTTAATTATTAATTTTCTGATTAAAATTTATTAAATAGATAAAATGAGAAAAATAGAGAACATAAATAAATACTCACACACCATCCATAAATAAACACAAGATATGACCTAGGAAACCCAATACATGAGAAAACCAAGCTAGAAGGTGAGGTCGCTCTGCTCTCTTTTCTTCAAATGCAAGTATAAAGAAAGAGGCACTCTTTGTGGATTTTTTCGTTGACACTTTGGCCTGTATGGATACTATAGAATCTATCCTCCTCTTTTATTCTCACATAATACCACTGTCATATGTTTTGCTTAGCTATGGAACAAGATACAATGTAAAAGAATGGAACCCCTTCTCCTCCTAGTGGCCCACTATTTAACGTAGCATGATAGTTATCTAGAGTTAGGGTATTGACTTACTCAAATCTCAATTAGTGATTAGGTTTGGACCTTATACAATGTTCTATAAAATCCACTACGTGGATATCCCACACGTTTAAGTAATGAGGGTTGACATGGCATCCACTCGCACCATGGTGATCATTACGGTAGGTCAAATTGAGAGAGGCATAACTTTCGCATATGAACTTTGATTGAGGCGATTCTTGCACTGTTGGAAAGGTATTGGTGTGTAGAATACAACTACTTGCTCCATAGTAAGGATTGGACCATAAAAAAAAATGTCGTTTGATTCTTCAAAATTTCTCTGAAATATTTTAGACAGTTTTTTGGACCCAAATTTCCAAATTAGGACCAGCCACTAAAATGGCTCTGCAAGTTGATTCCTCCAATTTTTTCACCCACAAAGCATCGAGATAGATGAAAAATAATATAATGATCCAATCAAAATCACTTATTAAACCTACTTGATAATACAATATTACAATATTATGATTACAACAAATATGAAGTTGTTTAAAACTATTATTATAAGAAAATTAAAATGCTAACTAAATCGATCATGGTTAGACTTTTTCCTCCTTTAAAAATCCAAGTAGATAGTAAATTATACCTATTCTTTTCTTTGAAAATCCAAGTAGATAGTAAATTATACTTATTCTTTTCTACTTTTTAAAGAAGATGATATTCTTTTCTTTGAAAATCCAAGTAGATAGTAAATTATACTTATTCTTTTCTACTTTTTAAAGAAGATGATAATTTGTAAATGCTAAAGGAGAAAATAGTGATATGTTAATGCGAGTACATAAAAACATATATTTCTTTAATTTAGTACCGAACTTGGACCGTGATATCTATAAGCTTAAAGAATTGGAATTGAATAAGGAATGTACAAGTATGACTTGAATAAAATGAAGACCAAAATTGATTAACAAAAAAATACTATCCTAAAACCCTATAAAAGATTTGAGAAATCTTCTTTAATCTGAGACCCGTAGTTGTAAGCACATTTCTTAAAAAAAAAATTGGAACAAATAGTAAAAGAATAAGAATAATTGTGTGCCTCTAAAAACCATGATATTGTAATAAGATTCCTCTACTATTAAAAAAAAAAATAGCTTATAGAGTTAACACAATTTTATTTTATTTAAATAGTAAAAGAATAAGAATAATTGTGTGCCTCTAAAAACCATGATATTGTAATAAGATTCCTCTACTATTAAAAAAAAATAGCTTATAGAATTAACACAATTTTATTTTATTTTGTGGTCAAGATGTAGGTAGCAAATGTAACCCTACCTCAAAATACTAAATGAATTTAACTTAAGATTTAAACCTTTCATTACCCAAAATTCCTTTCATTACCCATAATTCGTGTTTCCTTAATCTGTGATATATAATTATTTCAAATGTCCCCCTTTTTTTTTTAATGGAATATGATATCAAAACAAACCTAAAAAAATGTTAACATGATACTTAAATTTAATTTATTTTTTCAAAAGCTAGCTAATAGACCTTTGTCAAAATCGCTCAAATGATATAAATCTACAGTGTACATACAGACATATAAGATAAAAACTTGGAATCTTTGGTTGATGGACAACCATATTCAAAAAAGGTGAACCAATTCCTTTGGTCTAAAATAATATAAATCAGTCTAATATATGTTGATAAAGCATTTAACAAAATCGTTCATTACCCATGATTATAAGTTATTTGAAGTGATTAACATACTAATAGAACCTCAGAAAGGATTGGTTTAAAGCATTAAAAAACAAAAAGCAGAAGAAACTATGTTAATTATGTTTTGTATGCTACTCGAATTGTAATTAGAACTTTGGAAGTAGATTTATAGTGCCATCAAGGATTGTCATCGTCTGAATCTAGAATAAAATCTTAGTTTAGAATCCTAGCCACATGCATATATATTATTAATGTTGTTGTTGAAAATTGTAGCATTGAACAGGTACTTCCATGTTCGTGTGTCTAGCACATGGAAGTCGTCTAATGCCTCTTAGAACCTTAGAAGTTCATTTTGTATAAATGAATGACCTTTCGTAATTAATGGAGGTTAAATAGGTTAAAAGCCTAAGTTATTGCATTTAGTAACTTAAGTGGAAATTAAATTAAGTCATAGCCATTAGATCTAGAAGTGAACTGGACAGTAGATCTTAGTCGTTGATCACTTTGGATGAGATCTAGGATTTTGGCTTAGGGTTTCATTTGGTCTAATCTCGAAATTATAAAAAGGCATCTAAGGTGAAAGGACAAGACACAAGTGAGATAACGACTACACACATAGAGTAAGCTTTCAGGCATGCACATGTAGGGATATGAGGGAAAGAGACAAAGGGACAACAAGGGAAGTAGAAGCCTTGAGGTTTGTGAGGCTACGCTAATTGGTGTAATTGTAATTTCCTCTGAGGGGTCCTTTTCCCATGACAGGAGCCCCAATTAATAATTAAATCTCATAGAACTGGTTTTCCCACAAGGGTTTTTCAAGGGGTTTTACCTGAAATCTCTTGTGCAATGTGTGATTGGTTTTCAGTTTAATGTTTCCGCTGATTTTTTAGTTGAGTAACCTAGATGTATTGTTATTAAGTAAATTTCTTTTGCTTGTAATTAATGGTCATGTGCTAGGTTACAATAATTTAACATGGTTTCAAAGCCTAGACTATGAAGAAGATGCCATATTGTACTAATTGTACGATCGTACGTACAACCATCATCGTACGATCGTACGTAGAATCATCATTGTACGATCGTACGTATATCCATCCTCGTACAACTGCAGAGTTAGATCGAGCAAGGATCGAACTGTTAAAATTAGGTTGTTTATTTGTTGGGATTCAGGGTTGTGTAATGAACAATCGCTGCAAATTGAGTGCCAGCTATAGCGTGTGCAGATCAAGCAGGCTTGGGCTGGTAGAGAGCCAGTCAGGAGGAGAAAATCAGCGGCAGAATTGGATCAAGCAGTGAAGGAAGATCAGTTGTCAGGAATTGCATAGGCTAAGTCAGGCAGTAAACCAATTGTACGAGTGTGTGGGAGAGTATCTGCACATATAGAGAAAGGAGGCAGCTAGTGAGAGGTGTAGTCTGGCTACGGGGTAAAGTCGTCGAGAGGGCAGACAGGTAACCAGTGATTCAGTGTAGGAGCAGTCGCTTGCGTGCTAGGAGAGTGTTGGTCCACGTGGGAAAGGTTGAGTGGACAAACGTCGGGTAGCCACTGGCGTGTGGTAGAGGACAGCCACCAAGAAAAAAAAGAGACAAATAGAGCCACTAGCAGACATAAATCACACATGAAGTGTTCAGATCGTGGGCAAAGAAAGCATGATCAAGTCATGTATGCAATAGCTATCGGGATGGGGGTGTGAAGGAGGCAGGTCGTGGGTGTAGGAGGAACATCTAGCCCAGCTAGTCATCAAGAAATTGGCAGTTGCTTGAGGTAAGGTAAAACACGGGGTTGAGTGGTGATAGCAAGAGGTCAACTGCAACCACCAACTGATTAGAATGAGAATCGCAAGATGGTGATGAGAGAAAATCTCAGGGACACAAAGATGACAGGATCAGATACAGTGACAAGTTATCTCACCTGGATACGACAGGTTCGATATGAACTGGTAGCAGTTGGGGAGACAGTGTCAAATTCAGAGTTGGTAAGGATAGCACTGAAAGGATTCACTAAGGAGTCGACATCGTTCATCAAAGGGGTTGTGGCACAAGAGAAGCTCCCTGACTGGTCAAGGTTCTGGGATGACTTCGTTCAGGAGGAACTTCAGGATGAAGAGCTGAAAAGAGGCAGACACGAGAAGGATGAGGAAAATGTAGCTCTTGCTAGCCATGTCAATAAGGGAAAGGGGAAGGTCTAAAATAACTCAGGTGGAGATTCGTCTTCACGAGCAGGCACACGAAGGGACCCAAGTAAGGTCAAATGCTTCAACTGTCATAAGAAGGGACATTATGCTTCACAGTTTCTGGTAAGGAAGAAGGGAGAAAACAAGATGCAACAGGAGGTTGTTGCAATGACAAAGGCAGATGAGTTTGCTAAGAAGTTTCGGAATGAGTTTTGCCTTGTTTCTCATCTTTCCACAGACACTTTACCAACTAGTGTGTGGTTGATTGATAGTGGAGCCACATGTCATATGACATGAGCATGGGAGATATTTGAGAGCTTCACAGCGTCAGACTCAGACGTGCATGTGGACCTTAGTGTGTCCACCAAGCATGCAATGAAAGGATCTGGAACAATGTCATTTCGAATGGAGTCAGGTGGCGTATTGTGAGTGACGAATATGCTATGGATACCAAAACTTAGGTGGCATGTGCTCTCAATCTTAGTGATTAAGAAGAAGAGCTATGAGGTATTATTTTGAGATAGACAAGCGCTTATTATGCCTAGAGGATCTAGCTTAGACAAAGCATTTGTCTTTGGAGTTAGAGAGAGCAACTTGAATAGGATAAAAGGCAAGCCTATGCGAGCTATGGCGAGCAATAACAGAGTGACATAGGACAAGGAGCAAGGAGCTTTGAAGGTTGAGCATCTCAGAGGGAGTCAACCTTTAAGTTCCAGTGGGAAGGAGTAGCCTTCCAAGTCTATCCAAAAGAAGCAATCATGGTACGAGATGACCATGCAGGATGCTCAAGAGTAGTAGGCTTCTAGGATTATTTTAGAGGAAATTCTTCATGGACAGGTTCAAGCGAGTCAGTTGGGATAGCTTTCAAGTTAGAGGCAACAACCAGAGCCAGCAAGGTAGCATCTTTGATAGTGAATATAGAGCCACCTTCAAGTGGCAGAAGTACCTTCCTCACTGAGAGAGAGCGTTGAAAATTGTAGCATCAGATAGGTACTTCCATGTTGGTGTGTGTCTAGCACATGGAAGTCGTCTAATTCCTCTTAGAACCTTAGAAGTTCATTTTCTGTAAATGAATGACCTTTTGTAATTAATGGAGGTTAATTAAGTTAAAAGCCTAAGGTATTGGCTTTAGTAACTTAAGTGAAAATTAAATTAAGTCATAGTCGTTAGATATAGAAGTGAATGGGAGATTATATCTCAATTATTGATCACTTTGGATGAGATCTAGGGTTTTGACTTAGGGTTTGATTTGTGCTAATCTCAAGATTATAAAAAGGTAGCTAAGGTGAGAAGACAAGACACAAGTGAGATAGAGACTACACACAAAGAGTGAGCTTTCAGGTGTGCAGGTGCAAGGATCTGAGGGAAAGAGACAAAGGGACGGCAAGGGAAGTAGCAACCTTGAGGTTTGTGAGGCTAGGCTAGTTGTTGTAACTGTAATTTCCCCAGAGGGGTCATTTTCCTAGGATGGGAGCCCCAATTAATAATAAAATATCACATAATTGGTTTTCCCACAAGGGTTTTTCTAGGGGTTTTACCCTAAATCTCTTGTACAATGTGTGATTGGTTTCTGGTTTAAGGCTTCTACTAATTTTTTAGTTGAGTAACCTAGTTGTATTGTTATTAAGTAAAGTGTTTTGCTCATAATTAATGGTTGTGTGCTAGGTTACAGGAATTTAACAGTTGTTGGAAATAAGTAGAAAGAATTACCTGAAGGCCCATCATTGGAGGAATAATTGTTGGCCTTATCAGTAGGGTAAATTGCGAACCAAATCTCTTGACCTCAGTCAATAGTATCCACATTAACCTAATGCCCAAGAAATCAATAGTGAACCTCAAAATGATTTCAAGCATACCTTAGTAGAAGAGAAGAAACCCTTCCACCAATTCTCCTCTTTCCTCTTATCAGAACTAGGTACTTAGCAATAAGGGTTCAAGGATCACAGCAGTAGGTACTTAGTAATATCTTAAATTATGGTTATTTTCTTGTTCGTTGTAATTTATTAGCCTAAACTTTGGAGAGTTCTCTAAGTTGATAACTTCAACTTTTCAATAACTACAAGAAATTTCCAAACTTTCTCAAAATATTGATTAGCACTTGAGTTGCATTTTCCAAAATAACAACCCATCCAACCTACCTATGTGAGATTGGGTTGTCACAGATGGTATCAAAGCCCAGGTTATGAAACTAAGTGTCTTTAGGGGCTTGTTAAACCTACTCGACTATGCAATATCATAATATTGTAGTTGCAGTGAATGTGAAGTCGTTTGAAATGATCATTATAAGAAATTTAGAATACTAACTAGATTGAAAATAGTTAGACTTTTTCCTCATTTAAAAATTTAAGCAGATAGAAAAGTATACTTGTTCTTTTTTGTTTTTAAAGAATATG
>JASDQU010204666.1:0-14315 GCA_032191745.1 Picea mariana
ATAAATAAGAGGCAAGGCTCTCTCATTTGAATTACACTTGAGAATATTGAATATCTATATGTGTCTTAGGTAACCAATAATATAGAAACCATAATTGTGAGTGAAGGTGAAGAAAAGAAGGTCGAAATGCAATGAAGGATAAATTCTTTTGATGGTGCTTTATAAGGTTTGTTGTTTACAGGTCATCTCACCATTTGCGCTATAATGTTTTTTCTATAATGATTCGGACCGTGAAATTTCTATGCAAGTGATAAAACATATCCAAGTATTTGTGGTAAAAAATTCAGCTTGTGGGTCATTGTATTTTTCGATTTACACTTCATGGAAAATAGGGTTTGTGACCAGTCTTGAAACTAGTCAAAATCTGGTGTTTTGGGTAAAAAAGTCATAACTTCTTCATAACAGATCCAAATTCAGTGAGAAAAAATGTGCTGGTTAGGGTACATTCTGCAATATTATGTGTAATATTTTTCATATCAATGCATCAAATATTTTGTGCGGGGAACAATATACAAGGTTGCTCTCTAGAATAAGTCAGAATTCAGCAAGGTATGCCATTTTTGCTATAACTCCTTTTTTGAGAGGTTCCAAGTAGTGACACTTGGAGAAATTTCATAAAACACACTAAATAACATTGTGTATAAGTTTCATATATTTATACATTACAGGTTCAAAGTTATGATTACTTCAAGTTAGGGTTGTTGACTAATCCAAAACTAGGCATGTGAGACTAAAGCAAAGTTCGATGAAAATGTTAGTCTCTTGTTTTTAAAGTTAAGGAAGGTTTGTAAGAATGTGATCATATACACCAGGTCTATTACAGAGCTACAAATTATATTTGGATGATGAAATTGATGAGGGCTTTTGGTTGTGGTACATGTTGAGTACATGGTTGAGACAAGTAGTTGATGAGTTGGCACACATACATGAGGTGTATAGTTGATGATGTTGGTACATATTGATGAGTCATAGTTGATGAGTAGTTGACACATGATTGGTATATACTTGGTACGTGGTTGGATGCATTTGTTTATGGTACAGGTTGATTACATGTGGGTGCATGGTTGATGCACTTGTTTATGGTACAGGTTGATTACAGGTTGAGGTACAGGTTGATGCATGGTTCAGATTTATTGGTACAGGTTTACAATTGTATATCTCACAGTGATAGTGTGACAATGGTTCCATCATTCTACTTCTACTCTAGGGTGGCAGGACGAGGCAAGGACAGGTGGTTGTATCCACCTTTCGGTTGTAGCCGGAGAACATTGGGGGTTGTAGCCTTCTTTTGGTTGTAGCCAGAGAATTGGGGAGTTGGAGCTTCCCTCAGGTTTTAGCCTGAGAAACTAGGGGGTTGGAGCCTCCTTCCAGTTGCAGCTGGAAAACAAAGGAATTTGGTGCTTCTAATGAATGTAATTCTTCAAGGCATATAAGAAAAAGAATTCTGTGGTTTTGTCCCGATTTGGGTTTGCACATAAAACACTGTTGTACTGTGTATGCATGTGATTGCTTATTTATTACTGCTCATTATTAGATAATAATTTTACATTGATATAACATTTGAAGAAAAAGGATTATAATTATGTTATTACTGATTCACCCCGCCTCTCAGTAATCCAACACTCTCAATCTTTCCTCACAAGATAAAGCTTCCACTCTTTATCAAGCTTGAAATCCCAACTCTCACATGTAAAAACACAGTCCAAACAAATTTTTGCGGCATAAAAGTACTAGCGAAAGTGAGCCGATTTCCCTTCTACAACATTTGTTTTATAAAAATTACCCCATGATACTTGTCCTCATGCACAAATAATTAACTTCTTAAGCTAATTAAATTATGATTATTCACCCACACACTTGTGAATAATCATAAATTACTGCATGTTGTGTCCTTCAAGATGCACTTATGTGCTCCAAGGGTGTCACTCGCCTTTGACTAATTTTGAAAGTTTGTCTGACCCTTGGACTCAACACTCCACTTGGTCAACCTTGTGAGAGAGTAAAGGATTCTAAGGAATAAGGTTTCCACATTATTACGTGCCCCTTAGATTTCCTCGTGAACGACTGTCTTAGTCTTCCCTCATGGAATTGTGTACCTCTCAAACTAGGTAATCATTAATCTACAGTTTAGGTCATGGTGGGAGTGTTAGTAGGCTATGGAAGGGACGTTGACATACCTCTCCTTCAAGTTTTTGGTTTTTGTGCATGACTCATTTACTCCTTATGTGAGTTGTATTAACAAGCATCGTCAAACCTACATCCACTGACAAAACAATGTCAATAATACATATACATAAATCATACTGAAATCAATCATATATTGCATGTGTGTAAAATGAAATACTCAATAAAAATACAATCCACTCCCTGACTCAATCCAGAGTCCAAGGAAGTCCATTGATACCATCATCATCCATAACCTGTCATGTGTCCTACACACTCAAGAAAACTCATCAATAATATATGTCAATACATATACATTTGAAATCAACAATGAATTACAATACATCATCAACATCATATATAACTCATAATCAAAAGGAAATCATAATTGACTATAGTAGGATCACTTGCACACAAGTCTCCTCAAATAATAATTCAATAAAAGTGTGCTCATTATAATGGGATTTTACATGGATGAGATATTTTTTCGACCGCGTCACTCCTCTGTGTACATTTATGAAGGAATTCATAAATTTCCCAACAACTGTGTCTCATTTCCATTAATAAGATTTCTTATGAACGATGTGGACAAGGTACTTCAAAAAGTTTTAATCATTGGAAGTTATTCAGGTGGGGTTTGTGCTTATTGGAAATAAAATGAAATTCCTAGTTCCCCCTCACCCATTCCCACTCATGGTATCATGGATAGTACTGCAAGGCTTCCCCTTCAGTCAGCTGGTAGTAATTTAATTAAACATAAAACAAAATTTTAGTGTTCATCAATTACAATCATGAAGTCTTAATAACAATTATAGACTTGGAGGAAAATAAGGTGTTACAACTATCTAGGAGGGCCTGATATAGAGGAAGGATACATCACCTAAGGATTCCACATGGGAACCAATGGAGATCCTTTAAAAATTCTCTCATCTCCAACCTGGAGGATAATGCTTCTTTTTAAGTGAAAGAGAATGTTAGGGCCCTATTGTAATCCCCTTAAGTATATAAATAGGATGCTATGTATGGAGGCCATCTCTAGTTAATAAGGCCCATGTATTAGAGAAAAAGAAATGATTGTAAGAAGGCTTAGTAAAAGGTTTCTCCTACAAGAAAGTTCCTAGGATATTGGTAGAACTATATAAGTAAAAACAATGTAAACAGATCTCTTGTGAAGTATATCATAATCAAATCTCTACTCATTTCGAGATTTCCCCCTTGAAGAGACAAGTGAAAATTTCTCTCATGAATAAATATATAACTATTTGTGGTAATTTGGTTCTTCTATTTCATATTGTTGTTCCAATCTATAATTTATGTAATAAATATGGGTATATTCTATCATTTATGTTATGAACCTTTCAATTTTCTAACAAATAACACCACATTATTCCAACCCGTTGTGTTGTATTTATCTTTCATCTTCATGTCTTTTGGTTCTCTTCTTAGGTTAGCCCAAGCACATGTATTTGCATCTACATTTTGCACTATGCATCTTTGCATTTAAAATTAGAAATCAATTTTATAAACACAAACCATTAAGAGTGGACATGAAAAATATTGAAGGGTTCCATATTCCAAATATAGTTAAATCTAATTGGGACTTCTCCTCGAGGGTGAACCCACGATGTTGTAGTGGGACATTTCCCCACATCAAAAAATTGTTAAAATAAGAACTAATGTGTACAAGATTCATAGAGAAGACAAGGGTTGGATAAGACTTAATAGATATAGGAACAAAGAATATGTAATACTTGTGATATTTCTCTTCAAATGTTTGTTGGAACTCAAAAATAACACATTTGATGATGTCATTTAGTCATTTTTCATTCAGTTTTCCCCTTCCTCATCATTCCCTTTATAAATCATATTTTCGCATTTGACCATTTCTACCTTATACAAGCTTCACATGGCATACTTAAACTAAAGTGGTTGATTTCCCATGTTTTGATGATCACTTAGGGAAGATATTGTTATTTCCTAACTTACTTGTGCAATTGTGCAACTGTTGGAAATTTTACAGTTGATTGGTAGTTCTGGTAATCAAACTTTTCACGACATTTCTGCACATATGAAGATGAATCTCAAAAATATAAAATATAGTTTTTTTCATAATAGTGTCATGTAAATGATTCAAAGGAAAATCTACAAAAAGTGAAAAACAAGGGGTGTATGGTTGACATTTCTAAAAATAGTGATTCTAGCCTGTTGTAGCTACCAAGTTGTGACTCATACCCATTAATTTGGACACATGGATCTCATTAAATTTGATGTATTATATTATTCAAATTATCTTATATCAAATCCAATATTTGGTGGGGGATATATCCACATGTTTAGGATCTAAAATTTGTTGGTTGTAGATCCACTTGTTTAGCATCTAATCTCATATTGTTGTAACTCCTTTTTCCTTTTGTGAAGGAGAAGATATATGTATAAATATGAGAAGATATCATTAAGTTCATACTTCAGTAGTACGGGAGTTAGAGAGCTGAAGGATAGACCATAGAGTTTCATATTTAAGAGAAGGATCATTATAATCATTTTGATGCTGGAATAAAGAGCTGCTTGTTGCACATCAAGAGTTCTATATTGTAGTCCTTCTTAGAAGTATATTCCAAGAGAGGCAGGCCCCCCTCTCTCTCATATACACTTCCCAAATTGCTTCATTTTCATGTCATTTTGGTAGTTTCTCCTTTCATTTCCTATTCATTTATTTATGTTATTTTATTTATGCAAGCATGGTTTCCCTATAGAGTTAGGAATTGAAGAATGAGTTTCTTTAGTAATCTCAAAACCATTTGATGTTCTTTCTTGTCAACCAAAGGAATTTCATTAATAGTTGAAGCATAAGTCCATTGACCTCATTTGAATTCTGTAGACTTTCATTTCTAAAATTCTATTTCTACAAGTGTGATCATCCAAGTGTGGTGTGCATCAATTCATTCCTTAGACTAGTTTTCATTTCCAGTTTGATCAATCTATAAGAATTAGTCCAGCCATGAAGTAGCTAAATTATCATTTTAATAGAGCACTTGTATCAATGACTTTGATTCTTGGAAGTGTCTTGTCAAGAAAATCTTGTTTTATTTAAATTTATTAGCTTAGAGTTAGTTTCCTACTCCTACATATATTTTTCCAACATCTCACAAGTCTATAGACACCAGATTGATGAATTTAATGTAACAAAATTCTGAAAATATAATTGAGTGAGATTTTTGGCATCATTGTCGGGAAGATGCTAAAGGGAATAGGAATTGCTAATTTTATTTTTCATTCTTTTCATTTTGATAAATGGAAAAGAAGGTTACTCATGTCAACAGTAAAGTTGGTGGCAACATGGTCTTAGCAGCATGAGTTTTCTTAATACATGCTTTTCTTTCAAATTTTCTTTCTGTAGAAGTTGTAACTTGTCTTGTTCAAAAATACCTGATTTCACTAATCCATGTGCAAGATAGTATTATCAACCAACATATAATTTTCAAATATGTTTAAGAGTAGTTGAGTAAAGAACTATGTTCCTCAAAAAAATCTCTCAAAGCCTCATGACAACAAGAAACATTTTTTCATCTCAAGAGGAGAAAATTCTGAAATCCATTAGGAACACTCCTGCTTTCCAGGAAATAGAATATCAAAAGTTCCATGAGAAACAAGAATATCCACAATTTTTTCCTAATTCTCCATATACATATGGAGAAGAGATCAAAGAGCCATGGACAACATTTTATGGAGAGAAGATATTGGAACCTGAAATTGAAGAGTTTCTTGCAAATATGTACCTGAATCCTTTGTTCAAGAGACAAATGTTTGAATATCTTCAAGGTATGAAAAAGGTGATCATACAAGTCAGTAAAAACGAAGAAGAAAAAATATGAATGAGTGATTACATTGAAGATTGTTTCCAAGAAATCATTTGGCCTAAGCACCCATCCCCCCTTCAACACTTATTGGCATCAAATCAATCATATCAGTTGGCCTCTAATATCCAGACATCCATCATGACACTCTTTCCATATTGTATATGAATTTATTCTTAATATTGTTATGCACATGGTTTCATTAGAAATACTCCTATACTTGAGAAGAGGATCTCCTTTTTCTCAAGTGGGGTAAGCTAGTGAATAAAATTTTAAAATCTTGTTGGCTCCAAGTATAGCTTAGTTTAATAATTAGGAGACATTTACAAATATCATTATCAGATATAACAAAACCTAGATCTACTTCATACATGACATACTTCTTTTTCTACCTTAGCTCACCTCCATTCAGTCCCTGCAACAATTTCTTTAGAATTCAAATGATCTTTGATTGTTTAGTTATAGAAACAACATAGTGGGTGCTCTAAAATCTGTAAAATGCATTATTTATTTGAATAATCTTGGATGGAAGAAATCATTAAAGTTTTCAGTAGTCCAAAATCCTTCTCAAGTTTCATATGCAAATAGATTTCACTTCATACAAATTTTCAGAGTTCCAAAATTCATATTATCACATCTTCTCTTCAATAAAAACACTTACATTTTTTGGCATGATTATTTCTGATGATCTTCAAATCTCGAGTTCATGCTAAAAAAAACTTAGATTAAGCTCATTTACATCATGTTCTCTTCTTCGTTGCTCATGCTTCAACACAAATTTACAAGTCCAAGTCTTCATGGGGGTAAAACTTGAGCATGACAAAGTTTGTTCAAAATTTATCCAAAGTAGTAATAACATCAGTAGAAGCCTGGAGCATATGTTGGAGATTACAAAGAAAGTAATGACTCTTCAAAACTATATTTCGCTTAAAACTTTGAAATTGTGCAAGGAATTATTTTCTTGTTTATGAAACCCGTGCCAAAACAGGGAAGATGTTTTTCAGGTTCAATTTCATGAAAACAAAGACAAATTTTGAAAAACCGCCACATGGATTTTGTGGAAGACAAGCCCACTTGGGTTTTTCAAGTACGCTTTCCCAAAATTTTGAAGGATATAGGAGATACACAAGATTCCTTGAACCAATATTTTCCAGAATTTTAGTTGCAGACAGTTTGTAAAAACTCTACTTTGTTTTGTTTGTTAGATATATGAAAAATGGATCTATCATATGTCGATGGAATTATATCCAGTCAACACTCTAAGAATCATGCATTAGATCCCAAAATCATGGAGGTTTATCAAAGAGGGGAAGTCACAAAACAATCATTTGGCGAGCAATATATGTGATTCTATTGCGCCCATGATTGCAATTAGGTTTGAAGGATTTGAAAAGCGACTAGAGGTCGAGTTTTTGCACCTTCAATATTTAATTATCCAGAATGCATGGGATTGAAGGCACTCACTCAAGCTGAGTTGGATGAAATGTTGGATGTGACACAATGTACAATTGTTTTTGAGCTCTCTAATGAGCATCTTGATTCATATACCCTGTCTGAATTAAGTTTGTTTGTTTACCAATAAAAGATTGTTCTAAATACTTGTGGGACTACAAAAATGATTCTTTTCATTCCTCTGATTTTGAAAAATGAAAGAAAATTGTCACTCTCTGTAAAAAATGTGAAATACACTTGAGGGACATAGATACTAGGAAGGCGTGTAATTGGCATGTATACTCTATTAGTGATGAGGATGCTTCATTTGAGGGAAATTCTCTTCCAGTTTATACATTGGAGATGTGCATGACACAACTAGGCCACAATCATGCCTTTGTGTTTTAGAAGGATACCTTCAAGTATGAAATGGAGATGATAGTTAATTAAGGAATAAGTGATGTTCATCATGAGTCTAATATATGTGACTTCTTTTTAAGGATAGTGAGCCTTTGGAAAATTCATTACTCTCAGGGATTATGGAAAAGTTTGACCATGGATTTAGAAATAATAAAATTGGTTTTGTGGAGCCATGCTTTGTGGAGGGTGCTAACATTAAGAAGTTGTAAAACCTCAAGGATGTCAATGAGTATGTAAATACAAGGAATGAAATAATAATGAAAGGAGCGACATGTTTTATCTTTATATGCAATGATAATTCCTCGGTGTTTGAAGCATCTAGAAAGACTCAAGATGAAGGGAAAATTTTAGTTGATGTTATCAAGAACCTGCAGTAGGATGGGATTGTGTACATTGTTTTGTGCACATCATATCCCTTGAAATGGTTCCACAAGGGAGATATCATAAATTGGAAAGGAAATTTTTATTGGTTTTACAGTCATGGTTGCAAAGCTACAACTATTCGACAAATCAGTAATCCGGTTGTTTCTACATAAGTGACTCTTCTTTCATTGGTTGGAATAGGTCTTCACCAAGGAAATAAACTCGGTTTTACTTCATGTCATAATAACGTGGGTGCAACACAATGTGTGAATGTCTTAGTGGAACATAGTACAACTGATGTATATTGGGAATATGGTATAACTTGCATTGAGTATACAGAGTTTGAAAAATGGATATTACATATGCTCCCATTTTTCTTGGAAATGTGCAGGCACAATATCCAGCCAACACCAATGTTATTTATGTTTACTTTCCTATCGTTGAATGGATTGGATTGAGAAAAACTGTGGCATCCTTACCATGTATGATTTTTGAACTTGAGGAAGCCTATTATGTATGAGGAATATCTTGGTGTAAAACATGGTTTATATGCTAGAAGACTTGAGTGTACAATGCAAAATGTGGCTGATTTAATATTGACAAGTTTTTATAATATTCAAAAAAACTTGGATACCTTTATTGTGTACAATAAAAGGTGCAAAGAAACCTCATCTGTGAAAAAGGAAAAGAGAGATACAAACAAGTATTTGCATCAGACTCCATATGGATCACATCTTGATATTATGAGGATTGCATATGATCTCCTTATATCTTGTAATGTCAAAATGCATAAGGTTGAAGATAATGATTTTTATCTCTATTATGTACCACCTTTTCTTCTTCTTTTTTTCCATCTCTTGGACCACTTTGGAACGTTATTAGGAAAAATTTTCATGGAGGTTCTAAGATACAACTAGAAAAATCAAGAATTTGTTTTGGAAGAACGTGGGGCTAGATGGAAGTCCAATTGTTCTAGAAAAAAAATAATGGGTTTTGTGAATGTTGTAGAAAATGAAGAAGCAATTTTCCAGTATGGAAAATGCTAAGAGTTCAAACAAAGGAGTTAACTAGAATTGCTCAAAAAATGTATATTGGCGGCATAAAGTCCATAGATTGGAATATGTGAAGATTGTGTTTTATGGGAATGCATATTTTGAATAAATTAATGTAGTATTAGAGGGGAATCATACTTTTCAAGTTCCTCAAGGTCACTACATTTGAGTAACTAATGAGAAATATTTTTATTGCTGCTACAATCCAATCGCCTTGATCATGATTCCATGTCCATTGTTGGAAGCCATATTCATAAGAATTCATGAAGATACTCATTCACCTACTTCACATGCATGAGGACAAGAATCATATTCAATGTGGGGGAGGGGTGTGGAGATGTCATTTCCATTCAACGTTCATAACATCACAACAAAAGAATGTATTCACCATATTATTTTACTTGAAAATAATTTTTTTCAAAATTTCAATGATTTTATGCAGCTGCAAAATGGATGATACAACCATATTTTAATATAAGGAATGATATTTTCACAAAGATTGCAAGAAGATGAGGCTAAAATAAAATATTCTAACACATGGGTTTTGTGCCCCATGTAGAAAATTGAGTACAATGCAAGCGAAATCTCTGAAAAATGCATAATGAAGAATTTACAAGTACATCTTTGAAGAAGATTTTTATACAAATTACATAATTTCATGTAGTTGACTCTTTGCAAAGGTATT
Organism: Picea mariana; assembly: GCA_032191745.1. Lineage (NCBI taxonomy): Eukaryota > Viridiplantae > Streptophyta > Pinopsida > Pinales > Pinaceae > Picea > Picea mariana. The sequence goes on from JASDQU010204666.1 coordinate 9,969, forward strand.
TTTACAGTTTCATTGAAAATAAATGGCAATGAATCAAAAAATTATGTAACATGGTTTTTGTGCCGATACAGTAAATTGTGTAACACGTGAACTGAATTTGTAGAAGCACCATGACAAGGGATGCACTAACATGTTTTCAAACTAATTTTATAAAAAATATCATCATTTTTGTAACCAATTCCAACCATCTTTATGTATTTCATTTGTAGTTTTGAATGGTCTCATGTATCCCAAGACTAAATCGTGACTTGGAGATGATTTCAAATCAATATAAGATGTTTATCCACCTATCAACCATGATTTTCGTCATTTTTCAAATTTTCATCTTTGTCTAGTTGATTTATAGATTTGAATGGTTGCACACATTCCAAGATTAGAACTTGGTTTGGAGATTATTTCAAATCAGAACGAGATTCCCATTGACATATCAACATCGATTTTTAGCATGTTTTTCAAATTTCAAATTTTCAAGCATTTCAGTAAGAAGGCAACACATTTGGATCAACTATTATAGTTTGTAGCAACAACACTAGTATTTCTTCAGGTGTATCAGTGTTCTTCAGGTCATCTTTAGATTTCTCATCAAATATTCCTTAGCATTCTTCATTCAAATAGCATCAATAATCATCATTCTTCATCAAGCATGAGAAGCCTTCATTTTCAGAGTTTTTATCTTCATTATCAAAACCTTCTTTCAAAATATTCATCAAGGTTACAACCAAAGTATTTTCTCTCATATCAGCATACAGAAGGTGAGCCACATTTCTTCATTTATCTCTCAAAATATCATCCACCAAGAATAGGTAAATTTGGGTAAGCAATTTTTATTTCTAGGTAGTCATCTAACTTGGGAATTCATGCACATGAAATCATGAAATTCTTGAATATTTTAATATTTTCCATTCCTTCATTCCCTTACACTTCATTTTGTTACACTTTACATTTCATATTTCATTATATACCCATCATCATCCATCTCCCTGTGACATCGATGACTTTGAAAAAACTCAAGTGTAAAACAAATTCTTTCCACTTAGGTCCAATATCATATATATCCAGACACTACATCCTATGTATCTTTGATTGCATGAGGACATGCAATGATTTGAGTGCAGCGGATATGTTGGACCTCAAAAATAACACATTTTATGATGTCATTTAGTCATTCTTCATTCACTTTATCCCATCATCATCATTCCCTTTATCACTCATATTTATGCATTTGACCATTTCTACCTTATACAAGATTCACATTGCATACTTACACTAAAGTGGTTGATTTCCCATGTTTTTATGATTAGATAAGGAATATATTGTTATCTCCTAACTTACTTGTGCAATTCTGTAGCTATTGGCAATTTTGTAGTTGATTGTAAGTTATGGTAATTAAAATTTCCATGCCATTTGAGAACAAATGAAGAGGCATATCAAAAATATAAAATATGGGTTTTGTGCAGAATAGTGTCATTTAGGTGACTCTTATGGAAAATATGCAAACTGTGCAAAACAAGGGGCTTGTGGTTGATATTGCTAAAAATAGTCATTCTATCCTGCAATTTTGTAGCTAAGTGGTTTGACCAAGTTGTGGCTCATACTCATGTATTTGGACACATGTATCTCATGAAATTTGATGTATTATCTTATTCAAATTATCTTAGATAAAATGAAATATTTGGTGGAGGATAGATCCACATGTTTAGGATCTAAGATTTGTTGGTTATAGATCTACCTTTTTAGGATCTGATCTCATCCTGTTGTAACTCATTTTCCTTTTGTGAAGGAGAAGATATATGTATAAATATGAGAGGATATAATTCATTTCATAGTTCAATAGTGAAGTAGTTAGAGAGATTAAGGCTAGAGCATAGATTTCCATATTGAAGAGAATGATCATTGTAATCATTTTGATGTTGGAATAAAAAGCTTGTTGTTACACATCAAGAGTTCTCTACCATAGTCCTTCTTGGTAGTATATGCCAAGAGAGGCAAGGCCCCCTCTCTCTGTTATTTTTTTCCCAAATGGTTTCCTTTTCATGTAAATTCAGTAGTTTCTCATTTCATTTCCTGTTCATTTCTTTATGCTCTTTCATTTATGAAACTATTGTTTCCCTACAGAGTTAGGCATTGAAGAATGAGTTTCTTTAGTAATAAAAAAACTTGTTGATGCTCTTTCTTTTCAACCAAAGGAAAGTGGTTAATAGTTGAAGAACAAGTCCATTGACCTCATTTTAATTATGTAGAATTTCATTTCTAAAATTCTATTTCTGCAAGTGTGATGGGTTGAGTGTGGTGTGCATCAATTCATGCCTTCAAGTAATTTTCATTTCCATTTTGATCAAGCTACAAGAATTATTCAAGCCATGAAATAGATAACTTATCATTGTAATAGAGCACTTGTATCCTTGACTTTGATTCTTGGAAGTGTCTTTTCAAGAAAAGAATTTTTATTCAGATTGCTTATCTCAGAGTTAGTTGTCTACTCCCGCATATATTTTTCTAGCATCTCAAAAGTCTATGGACACCAGATTAATGAATTTAATGTAGCAGAATTTTGGCAATATAATTGACAAAAAATGTTGTCCATGTGGACACACTTCCTTTAAGCTTCACAATATTTGTAACACTATTGATCTTTATAACTTCTTAACTTATGAAAATAAAAATAAAAAAGTTTAAAAAAAATTTGGGTGTGTGAACAAAGTTGGTGGATGAAAAAGTGGTAAGAGGGTCAGCATGAGCACACACTCACAGTAACACATGTGTATTCTCAGTAACATGCACGTGCTCTTGATTCTATAGGTTTGGAAAATATCTAACCTCTACTCATATTTCCATGCATGTTCATTGGAAGGAATGTGTGCACGTTCCTAAAAACATGTGTGAATTCTTAATAACCTACATGTGTTCCTAAGAATGTGCACGCATTCCTCTGTCATACCATTTTTAATGGGTCGCAGGCACGATTTATGCTCATTTACACACATTACACTCATGTTTTTACCTTAATTGAGAAAATATATAGAAGGAGCAAAGTCAATATATTTCCATCGTGTCCCAGTGAAGCCAGGTATGTTTGATTTCTCTTATTTTCTTGACAATTTAATAATTTTTACTTTTATTCAATTAATTTAATGTATTCTAAAAAATCTAAATTATAGAAATTTGTAATCTTATAGAGAAATCTCATCTAGAAAATTTAGAGAGAGTCACTTTTTACATTGCCTAAAATTTCCCCTTTAAAAATAGTTGTAGAGAATTTACAAGAAATGTGATTATTTAATGTTTTTTTTTTTAATATTATTTCTTAAAATATGTATCGATGCTTTTTTTGTAATTTTATATTTTAATTTAAAAAAATGGCCTAGTTTACATGCCATGATTTATTATATTGCAACATATATTATAAAATGGAACCTGTAGGAAATGTAAACCATCCACAAGAAGACCAATCCGAGAAAAACCCCAACCCACCACAACCACCCAACATAAACACACAAATTGATGAGGGGTTGGACACATTGAGAACATCGATAAATGAATTAAGGGGCACGTGAAAACCTAACGGAGAGTCCTTGGCCACTTCATTGGACATCATTTTGAGGTCGATTGAAAGTTCCCAAGGGAAATTAAAATGATGTCGATTGAAAGTTCCCAAGGGAAATTAACTTCTATTTCTAAATATAAAGAAAGAATGTACAAGTTGTACAGCACTGGACTTGACATAAACCAAGTTAGAGACTTGGGTATTTCAAAAAAAAATTTGATTTCTCCTTTTATTGATCCTATAACTAGACAAGAACCACTTATCAACAATAAATGCATTTGTATGGACTGGTGTATCCACCCGCAGTTCAATGCTCACTGGATGGATAGCTTGTTCATAGTATTTGAAAAACCTCCTTACAATAAGAGGGAGGTGCCTTTATATTTTTTGAGAAAATTATGGGTTGAATTTATTTTGGTTCACCATGTCCACTACTTCGACATTGGTGTCTTCCATAGTGTGGGTCGAGGGTCCACATAGGTCCGAGAGCATTCTAGGCATGACCCCATGTTAGGTCCTTGTCCCTCAGGTGAACGCCTAACCCCCTTACCCAACATCCTCATGTTACATATTGTAACGAACCTAATTAAATAAATGCTTAAAAATTATAAAGCAAAATTAATTAAAGAAAATAAGTGTGATTAATTAAGTAATAATCAAACTGAAGATTTAATTTAATGAACTGTGACATAAATTTAAGAGAAAAATAAAAAAATGAGATAACAGGGATTGCGTATGCTGCAAGGGTGGCGTATGCAGGGCGAGAAGCCCAGAAATCCCGAGAGGATAAAATGTTAATGAGG
>JASDQU010204668.1:553-10975 GCA_032191745.1 Picea mariana
TCCTCCCTGCAAAGTGCATCAACAATAAAATGTGTTGCAGATACATTATGTCAAACCTTCCTTCATGGGTGAAATATTTCTTAATCACCTCCATGAGTTTCTGAAAGGGCCCCTGCAAATATCTACTTGGAACGTTTGTTTCATCCTTCCCACCTAAGCAGTCTTGCTTGATGAAGTATTCGTAACACTGCATGTCCAAAGGCATGCCTTTAAACCACCTTTCACCATGCGAAGGGATCTCAGTGGTAGCCAACAAAGTTTCCTCTGTCACTTGGAAGGAGACACCTGTAATTACCGCGCGGGACCCGTCGAACCTGAGTGTGTATTGCTCCACTAGTTTCATGTTGAAGCCTTGGAGTTTTCTACAAAATGCCATGCATCTGACCTACTCAAAAGACGGCCTAAACTCCCAATATTTTTTGACCAATGTCAATATTTGAGGCTCAGGCCTAACATTTCTGCCACTTCACACACCTTTTTGTATGCTTTGGGATGTCATCATGGCACAATGCGTATCAGTTCTGCACATGATGGATTTTTTGCAGGATGAAGGCGGTAATCTCAATTGACCTAGGCTTGTGAGAAGAATTACAGGTGATGCATAAAATTGACTGATGACCTGAATGCATGTAGAATGCTTGCAATTTATAATCGAGAGGGCGAGAGATGGGAATGTGCTAGGGGACACTGAATTCATGGCAACTGGATATTTCAGAGTGAGATTGGAGATTTTTGCAGTGCATCCATGCAATGGGTACACTTTGGAGTGTGTGAAGTACAACTGATAAGAGCTGGAGGGAATATGTGATACGACCATTGTGATTTTTCATTCTTTCTGGCTTCATAATGTGCTGATGATGGTCACTTTATCTACCAAAGTGACTTCTATTTAACCACTTGCCTCAACTTTAGGCACATAAGACCTTCTCTTATGACAAGACCTGACTCTTTGGGAAAAGACATTTACCCCTTACACATGTTTTGGTTTTGACATCCCTTCCTGAATCCAAGGGCCAACCAACCACTTGTTGACTTTAAACCATTTTCTCTTTGGTAACTGACCTCACACACTTTGACACATGGAATCTGATTCGACTAAGACTGACTCTAACTGAAAAAATGATGGTGCTAACAGCTAGCTCCAACGGGGATTGCTATCCTCCCAGTGAGGTGGCAAAGAATAGCAGACCGGGTGCCTGACCATTGGGCCTTATTCGACTTCCAGACTCTAAAACAACAAAAAACCAAAAACACAACCTAAACCTTATTGACATGGTTTCGACTAGACTTAGCATAAACTCAGGGCCTTCACTTTGAGTTTCAACTTTTTGCTGACATATTGACTCGAAAAACCTTCTTTGAAATAAAAAATAAAAATAAAAAAAATGACTATTTACAATGACAATGAGATTTAAATGGACTTTACTGCACCAGGTAGTGTTTGAGGAACTTGTCGTTTACATGCCCCCAACAACCACATTCCCCATTGAGTTATTCTAGAAAATATGCGTTGTTTTTCGTTATACGCACTAATTCTGAAAGGACCCGTCCAAATATGGTCGAATTTTCCGTGCTTTCCTTTATATTTGTTCCCCGCGTCCCATTTCAAAACCATATCCCCCATTTGAAATTCCTCTTGCTTAGAGTGCTTGTCGAAATTTTTCTTCATCCTCTCTTGGTGAAGTTGCAATTGATTGTAAACCTGCTCCCTCATCTACTGTGCATGAATCAACTGATTTATCCTTCTTTGTGTATTATTTGGCTCGATCTCTTGCTCTTGCAGCAACTTCTTGATGAGAAATCCTAGCGAGGTAGGGAAAATCACGTCTGCACCGTACACAATTTGGAATGGTGATGTGGAGATGGAATATTTGGTTGTGAGTTTGTCAACCCACAATGCATAAATAAGTTTATTGTGCCAAGCCTTCTTGTTGTCATGCAAGAGTATTTTAATGATCCTGGTTAGACTCTTATTAGATGATTCTGCTAACCAATTACCTTGTGGGTAATATGTTTTGGAATATCTGAGGGTTATATTGTAGTCCTTGCAAAACTTCTCCATTTTATTGGACTTAAAAGTGACCGTGTTTTTTGTAATGATATTGATATGGCACTCGAACCTAGACAAGATGTTGGTCTTCAGGAACTAAATAATGACCGTGTAAGTAGCATGCTTCATTGGAATTGCTTCAATCCACTTCGTGAAATAATCTGTGGCTATAAGCATCCACCTGTGTTGTGTCGAGGATGGCGGATGGATCTTTCCTATGAAATCTAGGCCCCATTGCATGAACAGTGCTTCGACCGAGATCGGTTTCAGTGACAAGGGTTGTAGCTTTCTCCTTCCATTGAAAATATGACACTAATGGCAACTGAAAAATTCTTTGTACACGTCCGCAAATATGGTGGGCCAATAGTAATCCACTCTAATTATTTATGCGCAGTGGTTTTACAGTAGTGATGTCCCCCACAATTGCCTTTGTGGAATTCTCTGATGGCCTGTTCCAGGTCATCTTCTAGTATGAAGCTCAACAATATCCCTCCCAGATCTTTCCAATACAGTGAGTTGTCTAGGATGCAGAACTTGGTAGATTTTTTCTTTAAGAATCTATCATTGGTCTTACTTAACCCTGGAGGGGCTTGTAGATTCCTCAACACATAAATGATGTATGTGTACCAAGGTGAATCGATGAACTTCTGAGCCACCAGCACAATTGTCTCTTGTTGAGGATTCTCTGATAAATTAGTGATGAAGTTGAATCCCAGAACGTCACAGTTTGATTGCACCATCAATTTTTTGAGGCCTTGTCCTTTGACTGTCTTTATAGGCTTGATTTCAAGGTCATATTCCAGCATGGTCACGATCCACTTACCTCTTCCTCCCTCTAGGTCAAGCTGAGTCAGGATATCCTTGACTGAGTTGTTGGTCACATAAGCGATGACGTGGGAATGCAGTATGTAGGTTCTGAACTCCTTTAGGGATTTCACTAAGGCATATGCTTGTTTCTCCATAATGTCATACCCTAGTGGGGCATCCCTCAGCTTCTTGTTGAAGTAGGCTATAGGCTTCTCAAAGTTCTGATCATCTTTTTGTAACAATACGCCAGCAATGGTATGCTCCAAGGCAAACGAGAACAAGGTGAAGTCCTTCATGAAGTCCGAGCTGGCCAACATGGGAGCTTTGGTCAACACTATATTGATATCTTCAAATGATTTTTTGGATTTTGGGTTTGACTTGATCTTGTTCCCTTTCCTAAGCATACAAGTGATCTTTTTTATAATTTCTGCCAAGTTTGGGATGAACCTTCTCAAGAAATTCACCTTTCCCAGGAAAGACTGCACCTCCTTCTTGCTGGGCAGAGTGTTGATTTTCAGGATTCCTTCAACCCTAATGGGGTCTATATTTATACCTTATTTCAATATGATGTGCCCCAATAGTTTCCCCTCTTGCATTCTGAAATGTGATTTTTTCAAATTCAAAGTTATGTCAAACTTCTTGCACTTTTGGAAAACTCTCTTCAAATGCCCGAGTTGTTGGAGTCGAAGTACACTATGATGTCGTCCATATAGATCACTATAAATTTGTCCTTCTCTTCGAAAAATGCTATATCCATTGTCTGGTGGAAAGTAGCTCCAGCATTCATCAGGCCGAAGGGCATCTTAGCATACATGAACGTCCCCCATGGTGTCATGAAAGTTGTCTTTTCCCGGTCATCTGGGTGTACCATGACCTGATTGTAACCTGAAATTCCATCCATCATAGACATCTTCTGGGACCCAAATACCTTCTGCAGGATATAGTCCATCTTCAGGAGCAGGTATTTGTCTTTCAGGGATACTTTGTCTAGATTCTAAAAATCGATGCACAACCTTATTTCACCGCTCTTTTTCCTTACAGGAACCAGATTTGCAACCCATTTTGAAAACCTTAAATAAACAATAATTTTGGCTTCGAAAAGTTTATTTACCTCCTTTCAGATTAGCGATAGCAGTAGGGGATTTATCCAAATTAGTTGTTGCTTGAAAGGCTTATGGTCTTCTTAGAGAGGAATGAAGTGCTGAATCACTTTGGTGTCATAAACTTTCAGGTCATCATAACTCCAAGAGAAGACGTCCGAAAAAAAATTCACGATCTTGATATAATCCTATCTGACCTTTGGACTAATCATCTTTGATAGTTTGATTACTTTTGGATTCTCCCATGTCCTGATATTACAATCCTCAAAATCCTCGTCATTTGCAGTGATCTTGGGATTTCTAGCCACGTCATTTTCATCGAAAATATTTTCCAACGAAACTAATCCTTTCGGGATGATATTATTCTTGAGTTGTACTATGTCCCTTCCATCTATATGGTTCTGGAAAGGTTCATCGTCACTGCGTGCATCCGTGCTTTCATCTTTTTCACGACAACACTCGTCGTCAATGTTCATATTAGCGAACTTGTTGCTCATTTGGAGAAATCTCTCCACCTGTTTGTCATCCTCAAACACCTACCAATACTTGATATTATCGGGTACCGTCAACCTGTGTTTGACTTTGATCTCATACGTTCTGTTTGGAAAAATGGGAATTTTAAAAACTGAGGCTGAGGTGGCCAAGGCATCCACAATTTGATTTTTCCTCCTCGGGATCATCGATAAATTATACTCTGAGAATTCTTCGAGGAGGTCCAACACCAGATTTTTGTACGCTCTCAGTATGGGGTGCTTGGATTGATATATGCCCTTCACTTGGTTTATAATGATCTCAGATTCCCCATGCACCTCTATCCTCTTTGTGCCCAACTCTTTCAAAATTCTCAGGCCCAAAATCAACACCTCATACTTAGCCATATTATTAGTGTAGTCGAAAGCGAGTTTGTATGAGAAGAGTTTTGTGCCTACCTCGGGAGGGATTATCCATATGACAACCCCTGCTCCATCATTTCTAATGGCTCCATCGAAACTCATGTTCCACATATCATTCTCCATGCGGTTCCTCAGGCCTGCGCACTCTGTTTCCTATCATGCAGCTTTGTCATCAACAACCATGATAGTCGTCAGTTCTTCTTCTTCAAAACTCAGGTCATTATAAAAAATGAAGGAGCCGATCTCAATGTCAACATAGTATATGGGGTGGATATTCAGCTGTGTCTTACTTCTCACCATGTATTTCAGTAGCGATTCTCTGTATAACTGTCTATATTGGCCGAAAACAGGGATGGTGGCATACGACATGTCCATTTGTAGAGTTCCCTTCAATTTTGGGACCCATGACCTGGATAATAGCATGCCAAACTTAGGGGGTATATTGGCAACAAACACATCCATAATAAAATTCTTAGAAGGGATTTGGGCCAGCAAGAGAACTAGATATTTGATCAAACCCAAGCATTTCACTTTTCTTGAATCGAAAGAAAAGAGATCCTTATAGGGCATAGTGATTTCCAAACCCAACTCGTCCATGATCACTTTGGCCATGAGATTGTGTGACACGCCTGAATCCAACATGGCATTATGCAAGGTCATGTCATGGACCTTGAGATTGACATGGAACGGGGGAACCTCCTCAGTATCACTCGTCTCCTCTACGTGCAAACCAAACAAAATGGCAGGGTGATCATCATGGACGTTCAAAGTGTCGGGAGTCCCCCCCCATCTTTAGCATTTTAAAGATCTGATTCTGATATTCTCCTTTTTTGATGAGTTCGTTGAAAGGGATGGAGATTATTATCTTGGCCATTTCATTCTCAAAGTTAAAAGGGGGAGAGACCTTTTCTACCTCTTTGATGCATGTCTCCCAGTTTGTTTCTGGCACTCTCCTTGAAACTTCCTCCTTTGACTTTTCCTTTTCTATCTCATCCTTGGTCGGCTTGTCTTACTTCGGTCAACTCATGGAAGGGATATCCGTCGAAGTTTTCCTTATGGGATTCGTCTACTGAGGCTCCGTGGATGCCTTTTCTCTCCTGAGGTTGTATTTCTTTTGGAATTGCATGATGGTGTTATAATAGCCTTTCCTAAATTCCTCTGTTTCCCAAGACAACATGTCATCTATCTCTAGCATAATGTCATCATTTTCTCTCATGTATTGATCATGTTCCCCCTTCATAAAAAACACACATGTGTCCTTGTCATCACAACAATGCATTTGGTTCTTGAATACCTGATCAAAATCTTCATCCATGTAATTGTTTTGGAACAAGGGCCTTATTTACTGATCACCCTGGTCTCTCTATTCCCTCTGCCTGATCCGCAGGATCGGACCTCTTCTAGGATTTTGATTCCTGGGTTGGGGATCATGTTGCTCTCGTGTGACGAGTTTGTTTCCTAGGGACATTCTTTCCATCAGTTTGTCCACTGTATTCATCATCAATTTGAACCTGTCCTCTAAGGGTCGAGAGGTCGATGGTTGAGCATCTCCTTAGGGTTTCCTCCTACCTCTATTGAAGTTATGTTTTATCTTTCCCGATGTCATCAGATTTACCTCGACTTAGATTGTGTCACTCATCATAGAATCTAAATTTGTTGATGTTCTCTCTTTTAACAACAGGGAAAAATCATTGTCAAAGGAGTCGGTATATCGTAGTTGCACAGCCCCAGGAGGTGGTTGGACTTCTATAGGAATCGAGTTGTAAAATCTCATAAAACAGGCAGATAACTCTTGCACCGTCTCATCCGACACTCTTTTCATATTTTTATATTGTGTCAACAACTGCAAAGGGTTCTTTTTGTCTCCCCATCTAGTAATGAAAGACGTTTCAAATGTGGTGAAGTCTTGAATGTTTGTTGTTGGGAGGGCTTTGAACCAATTTATCACCTCCCCTGAAAGAATTTGCATGAACAACCTCATTTTTGCATCTTCATAGTCTACCTCTTACAGGTTCTTTTGGGCTGAAATGTTTCCTTTAGCATCGTAGAGCTTGATCCTCTGGTTGTAGTTCTGGGGAAAATCATGTAGTTGGGCATACAAAACAAGGGGGGATAACCTAGCAGGAATTTATCTAGGGGTGTTTGGGATTTGGGGGATGTTATGAGAGGGATTTGTAGCTTGTGGGATTAGATATTGAAACCTTTCCTTGTAAAAAAATATATGGTCCAAGTTGGTTTCTGATTTATACCTAAACAAAGTCTGTTCGAACAAAGCATCAAACTCGAGGTCACCAATGCTTTGAGCCCTGTCCTTGGGAAAAAATAGATTTCTATCTAAGTAATAGAATGGGTCTTGTGCATGCTCCCTTACCTTGCATAGAAGTATCTAGGGATCATACATAGGCTCTACAGGGTCAAGGTTATGGTATTGATTTAAGATCCTCAACAGAGTTATCCCCACTCATTTAAGATCATTTATTCACTCTGTAGGATACTAATGATTGTAACTTAAGATTAAGATAGGGTCCAAGTATTGAAGCTATGTCATTTTTTCTATAATATCAAGGGTAAGGGGGAAGAAGAGTATTTGGGTATGGTATTGAACTAGAAATGAACTAGCAGTTTTAACTTCTGGGGCCATTTTGAGGGCCTAAATGAAGTTATGCCATAATTTGATTTAATTATTGTGGGATTTAATTTAAGTTATGATTGTATTGATTTAAGATCCTCAACAGAGTTTACTTCAATATTTGATTTATGAGGGGATATTTATATGATGCCCACTTGTCCCCATCCTTAGAAATTAGGATAAAATAATTATCCATACTTTATACTTAATAAATATTAATATAATATTCATTTTTGGCTTAATCTCCCTAGCTTAGCCCCTTTTCCTTAACTTTTAGCCCCCCCTTTCCCTAACTAGTGGAGTTTAGTCCCCCATACTCTTTTATTGTGGTCGGTCTGTGTGCAACGATGTATTTTATATTAATGATGAGACGTATATAAAAATAGGCTCATTGGCCTTTAACATCTAGGCGCTCCAGCCTAATCATCACAAAACTGGCTCACCAACCTATAAAACACTGCATATACATAAAGGCTCTCTGGCCTCAAAATCACGCACACTTAAGTTGCTATGCACTGTATCCTGGAATGTGCACACTTACTCATTTTACTACATAGTACAAATGCAGACTATACTATGGAAGGTGCATACAAAAATTATGTCAAACGACTCACCAACTTAAGTACATTTGTATTTAAATTTACAATTGGGTCCGACCTAGGCATATTACATGTCACATTCCACATACCACCGGAAATGGCATGACATGTATTATCCATATAGAATAGTCTTACCTACAAATATATCAAAACTCATACCATTATCCATAAAAAAAAATGGGTCCATTACCAAAACCTTTGCGCTAACGAAATTCACTATCAGACTTTCTTCAAGGGTTGACATCAATGACAACCAACCCAATTAATAAAAAATCTCCCCCTTTGCCATTGATGGAAACACTCTGATGCAATACTAAAGTCATGCCATGCAATATTGAATTCATATCACTCATGCTCCCCCTATGACCATCGCTCTCTCTGGAACCATGCCTATGTGATCCGCATCTGATAAATCTATCCCCCTTTGTCATCAATGGAAAACATATCTTTACATCTAGGGTTTCTCTCCCTAACTGAACTATCCTTGGGGATAATCCCCCTGATTGAACTCTTCCTGAAACTGATCTCCTAACATGAACTATCCTCTCTATGGTGCTTCCTCGTGTAAATCTAAGACATATAAGATGAGCATTAAAAAAAATTATTTTGGAGTAGAAATTACTACGAGTCTCTGGCGAAGATACTCAAAGGCTTCCCTTGGAAGCGGTTTTGTAAAGATGTCTACCACTTGTTCTTTTTTTCTCACATATTCAACTCTGATGTTCTTATCTAAAACTTGTTCTCGTAGAAAGTGATACTTGATTGAAATGTGCTTTGTCTTGGAGTGCATCACCGAGTTCTTTGAGATATCGATGGCACTTGTATTATCACAATAGATTGGAATGGGCTCATCATACTCAACCTGTATATCTGTCAGAGTTTGTTTCATCCATAGAACCTGTGTACAACATGTTTTTGCTGCAATATACTCTGCCTCGGCTATAGATAAGGATATTGATGATTGTTTCTTGCTTATCAATGATACTAAACACTCACCCAAGTAGAATGTTTCTCCACTGGTGCTTCATCGGTCATCAATGCAACCTTCCCAATCTGCATCTGTGTATGCAATAAGTGATAGATCCTTTCCTTTTGGATACCATAATCCAATCTATTATGTTCCTTTGAGATATCTGAAAATCATCTTCACTGCTATGACATCTGTTTCCTTTGGTGCTACTTGAAATCGTGCCACTTGTCCAACTGCCTGCATTACATCTAGACTGGATGTTGTCACATATAGTAAGAAGCCAATCATTGACCTGTATTGCCTCTTGTCTATAGACTTTGAATCATCATATTTTATCAACTTGCAACCGGTTTGCATAGGAGTTTTAACTAGTTTGCAATCTTCCATTCCAAACCTCTTTAGCATTTCTCTGATATACTTACTTTGAGAAGTAAAAATTCCTTGGTTGCTTTGACATATCTAAAGAGATAGAAAGAAGGATAGTTCTCCTAGTTATTACATTTCAAATTCATTCTGCATATCGTTTGCAAATTTCTGGCTTAACTTGTCATCATTACTTCCAAAAATAATATCATCAACATAAACTTTAATTAATAAACTATGTTGAGTTACCTTGATGTAGAGGTTGTTGTCTTCACTTCCTTTTTTGAACTTTGCCTACTGTAGATATTTATCCAGTCTAGAGTACCATGCTCTAGGAGCCCGTTTTAGACGATACAAGGCCTTCTTCAATTTACACACATAATCTGCGTTCTCTGACAACTGAAATCCTTCTAGTTTTTCAATGTAGACTTCTTCTTCAAGTTCCCCATTTAGAAAATATGATTTTACGTCCATCTAATATACTTTAATATTCTTGGAGAAAACATAAGCTAAAATAAATCGAATTGCTTCCATTCTGGGAACCGAGGAAAATGTCTCTTCAAAGTCGATTCTGTCAACCTGTGTGTATCCTTTACATACCAATCTAGCTTTTTTCCTTGTAACCTGCCCATCTTCATTCAATTTATTTTTGAATACCCACTTTGTGCCAATCACATTCTTATTCTTTGGTCTTGTAACCAATTCCCAAGTGTCATTTTTCTCTATTTGATCCAATTCTTCATCCATGGCCTTATTCCAAAATTTATCCTTTCCGACATCTTCAAAATTGTTTGGTTCAATCATAGATGAGAGTTATAGGTATGTTTGTTCTAGTGAATAGATTTTTTTTCTAGTCTCAACTCCTACATCTTTGTTTATGATAATCTAATCTGAAGGATGATTCTTCTGTACTCGTTTGCTAGGTGTCTTTGGAGGCACTTTCTCTTCTACTTTTGTCTGATCCTCTTCATCTTCCCCTTCTACTTTTTCTTCATATTCTTCTTCTTCTTC
>JASDQU010204670.1:78-13482 GCA_032191745.1 Picea mariana
TGTCACAAAGGTGACACACTCTTTCATCCCATGGCGTTTTAGGAATTGACCACCGCCTAGTTTCACTATGGAGCTCGTGAGAATTTGTTCTTATCTTAGCAATGCTTATTTTTTTCTTTACACTTGGCAAAATAGATAGATAATTTTGATCTTCTAGATTATGGTTGATTACATCTTTATAATACCTTAATTTTGTTTTTTCCTCTAACTCTTTATCACACCACATTTTATCCTTAAATTTTGATTTGACTTTTTTTTTAATAGTATCTTTATTCTGCAAAATGGTTTCTTCCCTAATATTAAAACATTAATGCATTAATTAATTAATACATTGCTAAAGTATTAAGACAATAATAAATTAATACATTATTACAATAAGAATAAAAAATCGTGATTTGGAAATGTTTGTCACATTGCGATGTTTGGAAAGGTTTTATAAGGGTGGTGAATCCATTTATACATTCAAATATGCAATTTAAACAACAAAAAATGGTGATTTCACCCATTTCACTAGATTATTACATGATTAGTTTATTATTATTTAATGTGTTATTTTATTAATTAATTAATACATTACATGATACATTCATGTATTAATATTTATTTTTATATATTATATTAACATAATCTCCCAATGTTCATCACATTTCGACGTCCATATATGTTCATCAAATTGCGACGTTACTATGTTTGGTAGATTGCAATGTTACTATGTTCCACACATTGCAACATTATTATTATCATCAAATTGTAACGTCAAATTTTGTTTGCAATATTGCAACATTGGGGCATGTTCGTCGCATGACAAGGTTGGTTTATGTTCAAGACATTACAAAACTGATGTTTTGGCAAAGTTTAAAATATAAATCTAACTAAGTATTTCCTTTCTAAAAAAGATAGGAACTTTGAACTGATGTGATACATTACATAGAAGGAAACATAAAATCATACTTGTTCTAAGGACAATGATAGCATATGATCTTGACTTTAAAATATAACCCTTCAAAATAAGCATATATAAAATTAGAGTATGCATTTATGCATTCCGCTTTTTGGTGTTACAAATTGTATATTCATGAAAACACAAAGAAAGGGGTGAAAATAAATTATGATTTATAATAGTAAAATATTTAAATGAAATCCATTTATTACTACCTGTAATCGATTTCATGGTATTAAAATATTTAAATGAAATCCATTTATAACTAACTATGATCTATTTCGTGATATTGTTTAAGTCATTTATATTAAGTCTTTTGACAAATTTAATTTAAATGACTCAATGATGATGATGATTTACATCCACTAAAACTGAATATAATATGATTTTAATAACTTAATTATTTTATAATAACTTAAATTATTTTATATAAATTTTTACATATTTTAATAATAGAAAATCCAAACAAAATATTATTCGAAAAACTTCTCATATTATATTAAAAAGTTTTCATATAAAAAAACACCTAAATGGCTTAATATAATTAAATGAATATGAAAAACCTCTCATATTATATTAAAAACTTCTCATATGAAAAACCAATTAAATGACTTAATATACAGTTAATTAATTAATTCACTTAAATGATTTACAATAAATTAAATGACTTCTTCTCCCATTAAAAAATGACTTAATATAATTAAATGGCTTAGTATAAAAAATGACTTAAATGACTTAATATAATTAAATGAATTAGTATAAAAGACTTAAATGACATAATATACAATTAATTAAATGGCTTCCAAATTTAAGGTAAATGACTTTCAAATTTAAGATAAATGACTTAAATGAATTAATATAATATTATTTTAATGACATAATTATTTTATAATGACTTAAATACTTTAAAATAAATTTTTAATAAATTTTAATGATATAAGCTCGATACTAAATATTATATATTATGATTTAATAGAAAATCTTAAACATATTAAATTGACTTAATGATGATTTATAATGACTTAAATGATTTAAAATAAAATTTAAAATATATTAATAATATAAGGTTATGGTCACCTTTTGTTCCTCACATGACATAGTAAGGTTATGGTAAGAAAATTACGACGAACGATTTTTGTTTGTCACATTATGGAAATTAAATAGTATTTTCAAAGTCCAACAGTGGGTTATGTTCGTCACATTGCGATGTCAAAAAATGTTTTTCACACTACAATGTTGGGCCATGTTCAATACACGCCAACTTTGTGTTCATCATATTGCGATGGAAGACAAATATTCGTCACATTGTGATGCCCATATTTGTTTGTCACATCGTGAGGTTACTATGTTTGGTAGATTGCAACATTACTATGTTTGACACATTGTGACATTTGGAAATGTGTGTCACATTGTGACGTTTTGAAATGTTCGACACACTATGACGTTTGGAAATGTTTGTAAGGATATGTGTGCCACATTGCAATGTGAGGATATATTCATCCCATTGCGATGACATGGCTATGTTCGTCACATTGTAACATCCGTTAATGTTCATTAGATTGCAACGACATTGAATTGTTCATTACATTGTGACATCCATATGTGTTTGTCACTTTGTGGCACTAGTATGTTTCGTAGACTGGAATGTTACTAGGTTTGACACATTGCAACATTTGGAAATGTTTGTCACATTGTGACAAAGGGATATATGAGTCAGATTGCAACATGAGGAAATGTTCGTAACATTGTGATGACAAGGCTATGTTCGTTACACGGTGACGTCCTTTAATGTTCAACAGCTTGGGACAATAGGGAAATGTTGATCACATTGCGACGTCTATATATGTTCATCACATTACAACATTACTATGTTTGGTAGATTGCAATGTTACTATGTTCGACACATTGGAACATTCGAAAATGTTTCACATTGCGACATTGGGATATGTTCGTCAAATTGCAACTTGAGGAAATGTTCATCAGATTGCCACAAGAGGGAGGTGTGTGACACATTGTGATTTCTTTTTATGTTCATCACAATGCGACATTACTATCCACATTGTGACGATGAGGCTATGTTCGTCACATTGAAACATAATTTTATATTTGTCACATTACTACGATATTATGTTCAATAGATTGCAACATTACTATTTTTCTTGGACTGCAACATTACTATTTTCGTCAGTATGAGATGTTAGTATGTTCGACACATTACAACATTAATATGTTTGTCACATTGTAATGTCCAATGTTGTTCATAAGATTGCAACGTCGGGGCATTTTTGTTGCACGAGAAGGTTGGTTTATGTTCGAGACATTACGAAAATGAAGTTCTAGTGAAGTTTAAAAAAAAATATAACTAAGTGTTTCCTTTGTGAAAAAGATAGGAACTCTGAACTCATGTGATATATTACATAGAAGGAAACTTTGAATCATACTTGTTCAAAGAACATTGATAGCATATGATATTGAACTATAAAATCTATCCCTTCCAAAAAGACATATATAAAATTAGAGTATGCATTTATTCATTCTATTTTTTGGTGTTACAAATTGCATAGTCACAAAAATAAAAGGAAAGAGGTGAAAGAAATTATGATTTATAATAGTAAAATATTTAAATGAAATTCATTTATAATTAACTTTGATCTATTTTGTGGTATTGATTAGGTCATTTATATTAATTTTTTTTATAAATTTAATATAATATAACTTTAATGACTTAATTATTTTATAATGACTTAACTTTTTTAAATCAAAATTTTAGATATAATAATGATATAAGCTCCAAACAAAATATTGTATGAAAAATTTATGGTATTATATTAAAAACTTCCCATATAATAAATAACTTAAATGACTTAATTTACACTTAGTTAATTTACTTAAATGATTTAGAATGACTTATTTTCCTATTAAAAAGAATTAAATGACTTAATATAATTAAATAACTTAGTATATAAAACAACTTAAATGACTTAAAATAGTATAAAAAACTTAAATGACTTAATATACAATTTAATTAAATGAATTACA
The DNA here is from genome assembly GCA_032191745.1 of Picea mariana. NCBI lineage: Eukaryota > Viridiplantae > Streptophyta > Pinopsida > Pinales > Pinaceae > Picea > Picea mariana. The sequence continues at coordinate 4,058 of JASDQU010204670.1, forward strand.
AATTTAACATAAACGACTTAAATGAATTAATATAATACTACTTTAATAACTTAGTTATTTTATAATGAATTAAATGCTTTAAAATAAAATTTAAAATATATTTTAATAATATAAGCTCCAAACTCAATAGTATATATTATGACTTTTAATATATCTTCTATGCTAATCTAAAAAGATTTAAACTAACTTAATAATTATTTTTAATGACTTAAATGATTTAAAATAAAATCTAAAATATATTAATAATGTAATCTCCAAACTAAACCCCTAGATGGGGTGTTAGTGGGAGACACTTGGCGAGAAGAGGGAAAGAGGACAGGTCAACAAGGCAGGGAGCCATGTGCTGGGCTCGTGTCAATTACTGCTGCCTTGACCATGCATTTAATAGATTTCACGTCGTTGCAGCACCATTAACTCTAGTGTGCCCGACTCTTTTTACCAACCTTACTATGGCTCCTCTGTATGCTAATGTTTTCCATCCCCGCTCGCGACCTGGTTTATCCTGGTCTCTCACGGTGTTTTCATCCCTCGACCCTCTCTAGGCTCTTCACATTTTCCTGGGGCACTCAGCTCTTTCCTACCTTCAACCGGAGCACATCATGCCACGTCAAAGAGGAAGGCCACAAGGATGTTCTCCTTGGAATCCTCCTCAGCCCTGTACCTCTACTTCTTCCTCTGGTTCGCCCTCCACATTCTCCTCGCCACCTCTGTAGCCCAAGCTGGAACCCCTTGCCTCCTCCACCCTACCAGCCTCCTGTTTTGAATGCTTAGTCCTCAGTGATAGTTCCTCGTGCTCTCTTTCGTGATTTATGATCATCCCACCGAGTTCCAGAACCAGTGAACCTTCCTTTGCACCGACAGTTTTCTCCTCCTAGCCACCCTTGGGGGCGCCACCTCCTCTTAGAAGTGCCTGACACAGGCCGTACTCGTCTACTGACTTCATCCCTGATTCGCAGTTGAAAGATAGCCTCACCATTCTCTTTGGACTGGTCTTTGAGCTCCGTCAGGGAATGGAGGACCTCCAATTTCGACTGCAACTTATGGATGGGAAGACCTCAACCCTCCTCCAGATCCTCTCCACCTTCCAAGATGCTTTCCCTTCAACTCCTGAAGGTGCGACTTTAGCAGAGGCACCCCATGCAGAGAGAGATGAAAGGAATGATCAGACGCAACGTTCAGCAGGGGTCGTTCTGGAATAGGTCACGCATGAGGACCCGGAGGCTGCGACAACTACACGCCTACATGCATACAGTCCGCCTAGAGATACCCTGCCAGTCGCCAACATGGATGAGAGAAACGGGGACGATGACATGCATCTGGAAGGAAAAGGGACGCCCATCGAAAAGGAACCTTGGTACGCGGCCTCTCAAGCCACCTGGCCAGGTTACTCGCCAAGTTTCTGACCCCACAAGGGTTCGATTATCTTTACTAGTTTCTTTTCTTAGCTGTAGCTTAGTCAGCTTAGTTATGTTTTCTAAGACTGTTAGGCTGTAAACTGTTAGACTTCCCGGCTGCCTGAACTGGTTTCCCCTCTATTGGGGCAGTTCAGTAACTACAACGCGATTGTTTTCAAGTTTTTGTACCCCTGGTCTGGCTTTGAAGGCCCTTTATATATAAAATTTCTTACTTACAAAAAAAAAATAATCTCCAAACTAAATATTATATATTATGAATTAATATATTTTATGGGTGAATTTAAAAAACCCTCTGACTTAAATATATTAAGCTCCAAACTAAATATTTAATATTATAACTTAATATATGTTCTCAACTAAACAAAATATTATATATTATGATTTAATATATTTTATGGGCAAATTTAAAAATCCCTAAACTAACTTAAATATATTAAACTCTAAACTAGTATATTAAATATTATAACTTAATATATGTTCTCAACAAATTTAAAATGAATGTAAACCCTAATTATATACACCCTAAAATTGTTGTATAAACTCAATAAAACATGTTGTTTTCTATTCATTGTCATTTCCATAAATGAAGTACATTGATAAATTACACACAGTGGGCATCATATATTTCATTTACTATTTTATATTAGCAAAAAAATAGAAAAATACTTATTTTGAAATAGGGTAAATGTGTTTTTTTTATTAATCCACTCGTTTTTTCATTATTCTTATGCTTTTAGATTCGAAGATACTTAAAATTTTTATAATTAATTGTGAACTTAACTTAAAAGAAGCTGCATTTTCAAAATTGTTTTGTATTCGTTTAATTTCACTTAAGAATATTGTTTGGAGTTATGTAAGTCATATGAATTTGTTTTTACATGTAATGTCCTGCTCTTTCGTGCACTGAGCGAACTTATTCTTTGAGGACACTTTCTCACAAGTGATCCAAATTATTATATGATTGGTTGTTTGATTATGATTATGAGATATCATGGATTTGATTATATGTTATTTGGTTGTATTACATAAACATGTGCTATTGACTAGGTTCTCTTGAGTGTGCAGGACTTTGGACCTTGAGTTTGTAGAGGCATCGATGAAACCCCTTGGAATCTGGATTGATTCAGGGAGTGGACTGTTGGGTTGGATATTGTTGATGTGACATATGTACATATGATTAGATGTTATGATGATTAATTATTATTACTGACATGATTCGTTGATGGATGCAGGCTAATGATAGCTTGCCAACCAGACTCACATGTGGAGTATAGGGGTCACACAGAAAAACCAGAGACTTTGATGGATAGGTGTGGTAGTCGCCCTGCCACATCCTACTAGCACTCTTATCATGGATCGAACTATAGGTTAATGATTACCTAGTTTGAAAAGACCCATGGTGTCGTGAGGGCTGACTGTGACAGTCGCTCACAATGATTTTAAGGGGTGTGCAATAAGGAAGGGGTGTTATTCCTTAGAGGCCCTTAGTCTCCCACAAGATCACCTGGCAGAGTATTGACTCCAGGGGTTTGATGTCTACCAAGTTAGTCAAGAGGAGAGTGGAACCCTTGGAGCACGTAGTGCATCCTGAAGGGCACGTCACGCAAGGAAAACAGAAATAGGTGAGTGACACCCTTGTAGCACATAGTGCATCCTGAAGGGCACGTTGTGCAAGGAAAATAGAAAGAGGCGAGTGGCACCTTTGGAGCACCTAGTGCATCTTAAAGGGCACGTCACAATTTTAACTCGTAAGTGAATAAACCTAGATGACCTTAAAATGAATGACGTGTTAAGTAAGATTAAAAACCAATTTTTTCCCTAATAAAAATGTCGTCCAACCTAGTGAAATTAAAATCTAGGTCTAAGTAGAACATGTGTTCAAAAAAAAATAATAATAAAAAATAAACATGTAACAAGAAGGGGGGTAAGAAATTCAAATTTATTTATTAAAGACAAAATTATAATGGAGGATTATAATTTTAAAAAAGGAAATGGTTGTTTTTATCTATTTTTGCTAAATTGTTTTATAGTTAAAAAGGAAAAAGAGGGAAACTTAAAAGAAATAGGAAACTTAAAGAAAAAGGGGAAACCTAAGAAAAGGGGGAAACGTAAAGAAAAAGATGAATGTCTAACTTAGTAAGGAATATTGCCTTGGGAACTTTCTATTTATGAACTCAACTAGGAATTGAGTAAGGCATAAGTCATTTAAGATATGTAAGGGAATATTGGGACACCAAGGAGCGTTTTAGGAATTCTTTTAGGTGGGTGAGGGAAATAGGAATAATTAATTATTTAATAAAATTAATTTTCTAGTGCAACTAGGGGATCAGGTGACATGTGTATGGGGGAGGTTTTTCCTAATTAATTAAATGAAAAAGGAATTTTATGATAATTTGGGAAACTAATTACTTGAAAACTCTATAAAAAGGATGGAGGAGGAGTAGTATGGATCTCATATTTCTACGTAACGTTACACTGCTGAATTTTTTTTTTTGACTGAACTTCTCTTGTGGGAGTTGGGATACATAACTCAGGTAAGGAGTGGTAGCTGGACCTTGCAAGGTGAGTTGGGTTCTAGTAGTTCTATGGTATTTTTTGTGTGACTCCTTTGCGGCTTGAGGGGCTTAGGGGGAAGAAGAGTAATCCTAGCGTTGGCTAGGAGGTATTGATGAAGGCACATCGGTCAACCAGAGGGAGTGGGATGGAGAACGTGTGGGACAACGACCGAAAGATTTAACATTTGGTTACGATATGCATGTGTTTATTTTTTCATTGTAGTTAATATTGTTCCTACACCTTCAATATTGTACTTCTACTGTGTTAGGATTTTGTTTTATTCAACGTTTTATAATCAAGGAACTTAAAGTCATCTCATCCTTATGCTCATTGTATTTCAATTGATTTCTTATGGCGAACCCAAACTTCGATTGCAATGACTTATCTGTGTTGGTTTTATCGATTATTACAAAGAGATTGTGTTTTTATCTTCCATCCCTTATCCTTAAGTTATTAGTCTGTGCCTAAGCAGTCGGCCATAAGCCAAATCAACGGTCATCACTTTGGTGTTTAAATATCTATAGATTCAAATGCCCTACTTTACTGTGCATGGATAATAAGTGAAGGATAAATTTCACCCATCTATCTATCCCTTACTTATCTCTACATTTTCCTTTATGATTCATCTCTAATATTGTGCCTTCTTGTGAATGATTAACTCTGTGATTTGAATGAAAAATCCTGGAATGTTAAAATCTATGTTTGAATGTCTAATCCTTGTTGGGATTGGCTTATCTTCTACTCCTGCGATGTATTTGTTTCTTGCTGTGATCTTCTATTTCTTTTCATTTTTCTTCCTGGAGTCATCGCCTACATTCTTCTTGGCTCGAATGTTTACAGTTTAAAGGTTATGGTATCCTATATTGCATGTAGGCCTTTTAACTGATGAGAGTTTGAATTTGATATTATTGTTGAATAGCCATTATATGCGTCCAGTTTTTATTTCATTTTACTATTGAAATTACCATCATTTGCGTCGAGATTTGAAATCATTTCTACTACTGAAACCATCCTTTATAGGCGTCCACATTCCATTTCATTTTTCCCAATTTGTTTTACCCAGCAATATGAATAAACAATGTCCGAGCATATATCATAATGTTAGAGAGATAGATTTTGAATATATTCCATAGACAACGTTTGAATACATATATCATGGACACCATTTGAATGTATATCATAATGTTTGACAGACAACATTTGAATATATTTGATAGACAATGTCGAATACATATATCATGGAAAATGTTTGAATATATATAATAATGTTAGACAGACAACTTCAAATATATCTTTATCCTGCGCTCATTTATTTGTGTCTACAAAATTATATATGTATGTGTTTTTGATAAAACACAACAATTTTTATGCTTTAATCAATGTCTAATAGAGAAATTAGAATTCTCTAAACCCCGAAAATCTAGAAAGCTATATTTGTGAAATAGATTTAATACCTGTGTTATCATATATTTGGATTATATATAAGCGTTTTGTCATGACAACATTATTGAATATCATAATTTAAACAACACGATTTTCCCTTAAATTATTGGACAATGATTTCATTCTTTTTTTATACAACATTATCATGTGGTAGATAGACAGATATATCATGTGTTAAGAGACAAAGATTTCATGCATTGAATGGGCATCAATATCCTTCATTTATTATACAACACTATCATGTTTTAATAGTCAGCGATATCATATTAACTCGGCATTTCATGTATTTATTAGACTTCTATTAAACAACATGGGTATTTGTAGACAACAATTTTTGGTAATGTTTAGACAACAATTTTGGTATTATTTAGATAGTGATTTTTTTAATATATCACAGCGATATAGTTGATTGAAAAATCACAACATTCACAAATTACTCAAATCATTTACCCCAATCACAATGATATATTGGATTGATAAGTCACATCAAATACAAATGTAATTGATATATTGTTATGTGAATAATATGTTGTTTCAGTTGCACTGAAAGAATTGTATTTGCGGTATAGTTTCAGTTTTAAAAGATAGTGAAATTCTTATAAGATAGTGATATAGTTTCAGTTTCAATTAGGGAATTCATAAAATAGAAATTTCATAAGATAGCGATATAGTTTTAGTTTTAAATAGTGATACAATACAACGAATTCATATAGTTTCAGTTTTACAAGATAGTGAATTCGGTTTAAAATGATAGCGATTTATACTTATCTGATATTGGGATTTTGAAAATAGTTGCAACGAACTATTTGTTTTAATAATAATTATTTTTAATGTGTAGATATTGATGTATGGTTGCAATAGAATTTGTTGCACCAAGAATTTAGTGTGATGTATAATGGTTACAGTACTCATATTTCCCTTGTGTCTTGTTGACTTGTTGATTGGGTTCTTGGATACAGTCTTCTTGTATTCTGACAGTTATTTGGTATCCTAGTGTGTTGGATTTTCTTGGGTTATTGGTCTAGATAGTGTTGGTTATGGATCCTAATTATCTTCCTGAATTAGAGGTCCTTTCTTTTAGCCATGTTTATACCCCATGAATACTTTACACCCCATAAGTATGTACACTCTTCCACGCGGGGGAGTGCAAAGGGGGGGTACACCCTCTGCGAGGTCCAAGGGGGCTATCACCCTAGCTGGGGGGTTTAGAGGAAAGTAGGCCCTCGATGGGGGTTCGGGGGTGAAGCGCCCAAAGGAAAATTTGCCTTGTAAATGTATATTTTAATTTCATTGTAAATCTGGACCGTTCATTATAAGTTCATAGATCTAATGGTAGAAATTATGTTAGGGTTTTTTGCCCTAGAAGGAAACTCTCTGTTATGAGGGAAGTGTATTATGGCTATGCATTATGGCGAGTATTGTATTCTGAGAGAGGAGACTATGATAGAAAGAAGAGGAAGTTACAACATGTTTCTCTTTAAGTTGTATGCATTCATTTGCTGGATAATAATAAAGGAAGTACCTTGCAATTTCTCTGGTGGACGTAGCCCACACTGGGTGAACCACGTAAATTTGTGTCTCTATTGTATTGTGTATTTTCTGTGTTTTGTTTCCTCATTTGTTTTAAATTATTTCTCCGCGGTCCTATTTTTCTAACAACTGCTATCAGAGCGAAAGGTAACTCGCCAAAAAAGAGGGTTCCTAGTTTGAGTGGGAGCAATGTTGGAAGATGAAAATTTTAGGGTCGAGAAATTTAATGGCCAAAACTACCAGTTATGGAAGATGCAGATAGAAGTTTATTTATATCATAAGGATCTATTCCTACCATTAGGCGGAGTAGAAAAGAATTCGACGACCATGAAGGACAAAGAATGGGAGATTCTTAACAGAAAGGCTCTAGGAACGATACGACTGATCTTGGCAGCGTCGATAGATTTCAATATTTTGAAATAAAAGACAATGAAGGATCTGATGGATGCATTGGCTAAACTGTATTAAAAACCCTCAGTATCTACTAAGGTATTTCTAATGAAGAGATTATTTAATATGAAGATGTCAGAATGTGGGTTTTTTGCAGATCATTTAAATGAATTTAATAAGTTTACTAATCAACTAAGTTCTGTAAAAGTGGACTTTGATGATGAGGTTAAGGCTCTTCTAATCTTGTGCTCATTGCTAGAAAGATGGAATGGCTTAGTCATAGCTGTAAGTAACTCTGTCTCTAGTTCAAATAATTTAATATTTGATGATGTTGTTGGTGTTATCCTTAGTGAGGAAATGCGACGGAAAAGCACAAGTGAGACATCAGGTAATGCGTTGAACATGGAGAATAGGTGAAGACAAAAGGATAAAGGAAAGGGCTCAGAGAACCGCGAGAATTCTAGGAGTGAAGTTCCAAATCCAGACTTGGAAAGATAGAGTGCTAGAATTGTGGGAAGAAAGAACATCTGAAGAAATACTGTAGAGATCCAAAGAAACAAAGAGATGGACAACAGGAGAGAAATAAGGAAGCAAATATAACAGGTGATGTGTTACAAGATGCTTTGATTCTTTCTGTAGATAATACTTTTGAGTCTTGTGTAGTAGATTCAGGAGCTTCATTTTATGCCACACCCCATAGGAAATATTTTCTAGATTATTTTCAAGGTGATTTTGGACAGGTTCATTTGGGTGATGATGCACCATGCAAAATTGTTGGAATGGGAAAGTTAAAAATAAAACAACACAATGGAAACCAATGGTTTTTGAAAGAGGTAATACATGTTCCATATTTAAGGAAAAATATAATTTCAACAGGGTAGTTGGCAAGTGAAGGTTGTGTGTCCATATTTACAGATAAGACGTGGAAGGTCATCAAAGGATCATTGGTGATAGAAAAAGGAGAGAAGGTAGGTACATTGTATTTATGTACTGGTAATACTGACTCTTCTATCTCTTTAGCTTCTACAGGAGTGGATACAGCACTGTGGAATCATAGGCTAGGACACATGAGTGAGAAGGGTATGCAGATACTTCACAAAAGAAATTTTCTGCCAGATCTTAAAAAAATTGATTTGGACTTCTGTGAGCATTGTGTTTATGGAAAACATAAGAGAGTCATATTTCTCAGAGTTGGAAAAGAAAATATTAACGAAAGGTTAGATCTTGTGCATACAGATGTATGGGGACCAACTCACGTAAAATATCTTGGTGTCTCTCATTATTATGTTACTTTTATTGATGATGCAACTAGAAAAACTTGGGTTTATTGCATTCGACAAAAATATGATGTTTTTGATACTTTTAAGAAATGGAAAGCTTTAGTTGAGAATGAGATAGGAAAAAATTTGAATTGTCTCATATCAGATAATGGAGGTGAATATTACAATAAGGAGTTTCATTCTTACTGTTCATACCATGGTATTCGTAGAGAGAAGACAATTCCAAGAACACCAAAAGAAAATGGTGTGTCAGAAAGGATGAACAGGACAATCATGGAGCGTGCAAGGAGTATGAGATTGCATGCCGATTTTCCCTTATTGTTCTGGGAATATTCTATAGATATTGCTATTTACTTAATAAACAAAGGACATTCAATCTCTTTGGGTGGTAGAATTCCAGAGGAGGAATGGACAGGCAAAAAGTTAAACTATTCTTTTTTGAAAACTTTCGGCTGTGAAGCATTTGTCCATATTGATAACGAAAATAGAACAAAGATTGAGTCTAAATCCTAGAAGTGTACCTTTATTGGATACAGTGTTAACGATTTTGGTTATCGATTATGGGATTATGAAAATAACAAAATCATTAAGAGTAGAGATGGCATATTCAATGAGAAGGTCATGTACAAAGATTAGTTACAAGGAAAGAAACAGGAAGAAGAAAAACAAGAATACACAGTTCTTGATGAGATCACTAAAAAAGAAATTCCAAAGGAACCTGAAAATCAAAATGTATGACAATAGGAGCAACAGGTACCTCAAACACCTACAAGTGTTGTTAGAGGATCTACCAAGTTAAGTATACCCCTTG
>JASDQU010204670.1:18913-29222 GCA_032191745.1 Picea mariana
TGAGAGAAAGAAGAGGAAGTTACAATGAGTTTTGTTGTAGTCTGTATGCATTCATTTGATGGATAATAATAAAGGAAGGACCTGGAAATTTCTCTGGTGGACGTAGCCCACACTGGGTGAACCACGTAAATTTGGGTCTCTATTGTATTGTGTATCTTCTATGTTTTATTTCCGCATTTTTTTTATTTCATTGCTCCGCGGTCCTGTTTTTGTAACAACAGATAGGTTGTGTTGCGCTAGGGTTATTGTCATGCCTATCACCTTGTGATGACATGATTTTTGATGATGGTATCATTGCGTGCCCTGATGGTAGAGGTTAATGATAACCTGGTTGGGTTCTTGTGCTTCCCAATGCGGGCATGTGCTCATTGTAATTGATGTTGGTACTTGGTTCTGTAGCACCTCAATGTGTTTGGTTTTGTGATCCATAAAGGTTTTATAGTTATTGGTCATTAAGTTGTTGTGTCAGGATTGTTGATGTTGTCCTTTAGCTTGTAGGTGTCGTCTTCCTTGTCTTGGGCGGGTAGCCATTTGTTTTCCTATTGATTATCACATGTTTTATCTAGTTGCATGATGTTCTAGTATGCTAGGTCATTGTTGTTTGTTGCCTGAATATGAAAGTTGTGTTCGTCATCAAGTCGTGTNGCTTGTAGTCGTAACGATGGTGCCGTTACATAAGGTATCAGAGCAGGTTTGACCCGTGACTTGGGATCACTATGAATTTCATTGATTTGATTTTGATTATAAGGTTGCTAATTAATTTGATTTGTATTCGTGCAAGTAATCATGGTTAGAGGACGCCACAGAGGTAGAGGACAGGAGTGCTAGGGGATGAGGCATGATGCCCCCAGTAGAATCCATGCCTGAGGGGTCTTACCCCCAGGGAGATGAACAAGTTGTCAGGTAGGAACAGATAGCGTTAGGTGATGTGGTTGGGTTGATGAGGTCCTTTCAGTGAATGTTTGAGGCACTTATTAGTCATTTGGACAGAGATGAGGCCAGGGAGCCGACACCCCCTAAGGTTCCACCATGCACTCTAGTCGATACTGGTAGCATTCACCGTGAACTCGAGAAGATCAAATTTCCTGATTTATTTGGTGCCCCAGATGGTGCAGTCACCGAGGCATGCTTGGAGAATATGGTGATGTGATTTTTACTTTGTGACTATACCTCCAACATGAAGGTCCGCATGTCAGTCCTTCAACTGAAGGGGAGAGTTATTCTATGGTGGAAGACACTCCTACCACAATTGAACATGGTCGTCGAAGACATGTCATGGGAATTGTTCGAGGAATAGTTCCAAGAGAGGTATCTATCGGAGGAATTCATTGAGCATCAAATCAATGAGTTCAATGCCTTGTGATAGGGTGGTCGTATGGTGCCCAAGTACGAAGATCATTTTATAGAGTTTCTTCGGTATGCTCCACACTTGAATACTGAGAAACTTAAGTTCAATGGGTTCTTGTTTGGCCTTAATGTCATCATTCGTGAAAAGGTTAGGATTCTGATGCCTCACACCTTGCACGATGTTGTCCAGAAGGCCCTCATAGCAGAGGAGGAACTTATCAACGGGGTTAAGAGAAGGACTCGAGCGAGATCCGTAGGGCATGTGTCATCTGGTGCACAACAACATAAGACACTAGCTAGGAATCCACTAGTATAGTGCGGCTTCCAAATAGGATCCACTTTGATCAGAGAATTCTTTTGGATTAATCGCATAGGTTTTTTGATTTTCGACATTTCGAACCAAACTAAAGTGGTCCATCATCAGGAAAATGTTTGTGAGAAATGAAGGAGAAAGGATATAACAGGTATATAAATACTTGGAAAGTTTTTATAAGGAGCCAACTTATTGAAAATGAAATCAAGAATTATAAAATTTAAGGAATTATAATTGTTTGTTTTGATAATTAATTATTTGTTTGTTTAATAATTAATTATTTGTTTGTTTATTAATTTTTTATTTAATAAGAGGTGACTGGAAAATGATTATAAATTAATATTTAGAATTATTCATATTGGCTAGGGTAGGGATCCAATTTTGACTAATTTTCCATCCATCATCTCTGTTTAGATTATTAGGTTGTTTTTCAATTTCAATTGCTTCTCTGAATTTTCTATTGTGATAGTGATCTATCTTGGCAAGGATTTTGGTCTCTTCAATACAAATGTGATGTTTAGTTTTATCTGAGTGTTCTGCGAGAGCTAAGGGACGAGTGCGATTGTGTTTGATGTCAGCAGCATGTTCTTGAATCCTAATTCTAAAGGAACGACCTATTTCTCCTATGTATTGTTTACCACACGAACACGGGATCATATAGACGCCTTTATGTTCGATGGGATCAACAAAGTCTTTGATGTCTATATGATCCCGTGTTCGTGTGGTAAACAATACATAGGAGAAACATGTCGTTCCTTTAGAATTAGGATTCAAGAACATGTCGCTGACATCAAACACAATCGCACTCATCCCTCAGCTCTCATAGAACACTCAGATAGAACGAAACATCACATTTGTATTGAAGATACCAAAATCATTGCCAAGATATATCTCTATCACCATAGAATATTCAGAGAAGAAATTGAAATTTGAAAACAACCTAATAATCTAAACAGAGATGATGGATGGAAAATTAGTCAAAATTGGATCCCTACCCTCGCCAATATGAATAATTCTAAATATTAATTTATAATCATTTTCCAGTTAGCTCTTATTAAATAAAAAATTAATAAACAAACAAATAATTAATTATTAAACAAACAAATAATTAATTATCAAAACAAACAATTATAATTCCTTAAATTTTATAATTCTTGATTTCATTTTCAATAAGTCGGTTCCTTATAAAAGCTTTTCAAGTATTTATATACCTATTATATCCTTTATCCTTCATTTCTCACAAACGTTTTCTTGATGATGGACCACACTAGTTTGGTCCGAAATGCCAAAAGTAAAAAAACCGATGCGATTAATCCGAAAGAATTCTCTGATCAAAACAATGGTCGCAAAAGCCTTAGAATAGAAATAGGATCCACTTTCACTACACCTCGATGATTAGCACCTCAACAGCAAAATCCTTAGTGAGGACCACAACACCAACAACAACGTCGACCGCAACAGTAGCAGTTTATCCATGTTCAATAGAACAGACCAGGATTCCAGGTTGGTCGGTCGTTAAATTCTACTTCGGGTACCAGGAGTACTATATCAAAGAAAGGGTGTTGTACATGTGAGGAGCCACATTGCTAGATCGACTTCCTAGTGGAGAGGAATAGAGCATCTGGATCACCTAGATCCACTACCATGGGATATTTGGGCAAGGACCATCAGATTCATGCACTGGTGAACAACCATTAGGCAGGGCACTAGTCGATTGTGATTGAGACAACAGGTACCATCGCTGACTAGACCCTTAGTATTTTGATTGATCCAAGTGCTATAGAGAGTTTCATTTCTAGTGCAACATTAAAAAGAATTAAGGTAAAGGTAGTCATATAGGATGAGTTTAGATTTGTAGAAATGGATTCGGGAGCCAAACAAAGGGTTGGAGGGAAGGCTATGGGTTGTACCCTTAATCTAGGAGAATTTGTCACCAGGACCAACCTCTACATTACGATCTTAGGATCTTACGATGTCATGATTGATATGGACTGGTTGGAATTGCATGAGGTGATACTCAACTGTAAGATGAAATAGTTAAGATTGGTCGATGATGAGGGAGAGAGACATGTGATTGTAGGTCAGAACCAGGGAGTTTCTCTGAGGTTTATATTTTCCTTACAGCTGTGGAAGAGCATGTGCAAGTGATGTAAGCTTTATGTGATCCTTGCATTAAAGGAGAAGGGAGTAGCGGAAGGTCTAGAACACCTTCCGGTGGTGAGAGAGTTTGCAGTTGTCTTCCATAAGGAGTTACCTAGGATGTCACCGGAGAGGGAATCAAAATTTACCATAGACCTAAAATTGGGGACTTAACTAATAGAAATAACACCTTATCAGATGTCGACCCCAGAGTTATAGGAGTTGAGAATGCAATTTAAGTATTTGTTGGACCTGGGACTTATACGTCCAAGTGTGTCATTGTGGGGTGTGCCGGTTATCTCCATACGGAAGAAGGATGGGTCGTGGAGACTCTGCATTGACTATCGTTAATTGAACAAGGAAACAATCAAGAATCATTACATGTTGCCAAGGATTGATGATTTGTTTGATCAGATGAAAGGCACAACGATGTTTTCAAATATTGACTTGTGATCAGGGTATCACTAGTTACAAATCAAGGAGGATGACATCCCTAAGACTGCCTTTAATATGAGGTTTGGACATTACGAGTTTACTATTTTACCTTTTGGACTGACAAATGCCCCTGGGGTATTTATAAGTTTGATGAACGAGGTGTTCTGCGACTACATGTACAAGTTCATTCAAGTATTCATTGAAGATATTTTGATTTACTCTCGGACATTGGAAGAGCATGACGAGCACTTACGCTTGGTACTATAGTGTCTGCGAGAGAACAAATTGTATGGGAAATTTTCTAAATGCTCATTTTATCAACCAAAGATTCACTACTTGGGACATGTCATCTCCAACGAAGGTATTGTTGTGGATCCAACAAAGTTCGAGGCTATTATGGAATGGCCTGCACTGACGAATGTCCCGAAAGTGCATAGCTTCATGGGTTTAGCAATATATTATCAACAGTTCATCGAGGGATTTTCAAAAATAGAAAATTCGATCGTGGAATTGTAGAAGAAGAACAATAAGTTGCTTTGGACTGAGAAATGTGTGGAAGCATTTCGGAGGCTCAAGGAGTTGTTGACAACAACACTGATACTAAAGGTCCCCGACATGGATGCCGACTTCTTGGTATGCACTGACACATCCAAGGAAGGCTTAGGTGTGCCTAAGAGGATTATATCTGATCGAGGATCAGTGTTTACTGGATGATTTTGGACTAGTTTCCAAGATGCCTTAGTAACCCNTAACTTTAGTACCGCGTATCACCCATAGACAGATGGGAAGACCGAACGAACAAACCAAATATTGGTGGATATGTTGTGTATGTATGTTTTTGACCAACAAAATAATTGGGAGGAGTTCTTTCCACTAGTAGAGTTTGCATACAAAAAAAGTTATCAAAGCACCATTACGATGGCGCCTTTCGAGTTTCGTTACGGGTGACTGTTGAAGACGCCTTTGAGTTGTGATTGGCTTGAGGATAAGGTCCTGGTGGGATCGAAAGTGATGCAATAAATGGAAGATCAAATGCAAAAAATAATGCAAAGGATCAAAGAAGCACATGATTAAGAGAAGAGTTATGCCGACATGCACCGTGTTGATCATAGTTATGAAGTTGGCAATCGATTCTTCTTACAGGTGAAACCTCATAAGAGTTTGATCAAGTTTGAAAAGGGTGCTAAACTCTCTCCTAGGTTCATGGGACCTTTCGAGATTATGGAAAAGAAGGGGCCCATGGCCTATCAATTATCCTTTTCTAATTCTTTGAGGCGTATGCACGATGTATTTCACGTATCTGTTTTGAGACATTATATTAGTGACCCTACATATTTTATTGACATGAGTTCTTTGTAGGTATTTGACGAGTGTGCGCTCATGGATGAGTCAATATGCATCCTAGACCATCTCATTTGACAACTACAATGTCAAATGGTATATTAGGTCAAGCTGTAGTGGGACAACCATAGTCTGCACTGCGCGACCTGGGAGGACGCATATGATATGTGTCAGTAGCTTCCATTTTTGTTTCATAGGTAGACTTATGATACTGTGATACACTTTATTTTGACACTTATATGATGTGAAACTTTGGGATGAAGTTTAGACCAGGAGGGGGTGTATGTAACATCCTTCTCTTGCACGCACTGAGCAAGCTTATTCTTTGAGGACACTTTCTTGGAAGTGATCTAGATTATTATACGATTGGCCATTTGATTATGATTATGAGATATTATGGATTTGATGATATGTTATTTGATTGTATTACATGGATAGGTGCTATTGACTAGGTTCTCCTGAGTGTGAAAGACTTTGGACCTCGAGGATGCAGAGGCATCGATGAAATCCCTTGGAATCCAGATTGAGTTAGGGAGTATACTATTGGGTTGAATATTGTTGATGTGACATATGTACATATGATTAGATGTTATGATGATTGATTATTATCGTTGACATGATTCGTTGATGGATGAAGGATGACGATAACTTGACGATCAGACTCACATGTAGAGTAGAGGGGTCACATAGGACAACCAAAGAATTTGAGGGAGAGGTGTGGCAACAGCTTTGCCACAACCTACTAGCACTCTCGCCATGGATCGAACTGTAGGTTAACGATTACCTAGTTCGAGAACACCCACGATGTCATGAGGGAAGACTGTGACAGAATGTCATAATGATTCTAATGGAAATGCAATAAGGCATGGGACTTATTCCTTAGAGTCCTTTAGTGTCCCACAAGATCACTTGGCGGAGTATTCACTCCAGGGTTTTGATGTCTACCATGTCAGTCAAGAGGTGAGTGTCACCCTTGGAGCATGGAGTGTGTCCCGAAGGGCACGTCGTGCAAGGAAAATGGAAAGAGGTGAGTGGCACCCTTGGAACACATAGTGCATACTGAGGGGCAAGTCGCGCAAATAAAATGGAAAGAGGCGAGTGGCACCCTTGGAGCACGTAGTACGTCCTGAAGGGCACATCACACAAGGAAAATGGAAAGATGTGAATGGCACCCTTGGACAACCTAGTGCATCCTGAAGGGAACATTGCGATTTTAACTGGTCAGTGAATAAACCTAGATGGCCCTAAAATGAATGATGTGTTAGGTAATATTAAAAACAATTTTTTCCCTAATAAAAATGCTGCCTAACCTAGTGAAATTAAAATCTAGGTCTAAGTAGAACATGGGGTCAACAAAAAATAATAATAACAAATAAACATGTAACAAGAAGGGGGGTAAGAAATTCAATTTTATTTATTAAAGTCAAAATTATAATGGAGGATTAAAATTTAAAAAAGGGAAATGGTTTTTTTTATCTATTTTTGCTAAATTGATTTTTAGTTAAAAAGGGAAAAGAGGGAAACTTAGAAGAAATAGGAAACTTAAAGAAAAAAGGGAAACCTAAAAAAGGTGGGGGACTTAAAGAAAAAGATAAATGTCTAACTTAGTAAGGAATCTTGCCTTGGGAACTTGCTATTTATGAACTCAACTAGGAATTAAGTAACGCGTAAGTCATTTAAGATCTGTAAGGGAATATTGGGACACCAAAGAGCGTTTTTATAAATTCTTTTAGGTGGGTGAGGGAAATAGGAATAATTAATTATTTAATAAAATTAATTTTCTAGTGCAACTAGGGGATCAAGCGACATGTGTACGGGGGAGGTTTTTCCTAATTAATTAAATGAAAAATGAATTTAATGAGAATTTGGGAAACTAATTACTTGAAAAATCTATAAAAAGGATGGAGGAGGAGGAATATGGATCTCATCTTTTATTGTAATGTTACGTTGCTGAATTTTTGTCTTGACTGAACTTCTCTTGTGGGAGTTGGGATACCTAGCTCGAGTAAGGTGTGGTAGCTCGACCTTGGGAGGTGAGCTGGGTGCTAGCAGTTCTCTAGTATTTTGTGTGTGGCCCCTTTGCGGCTCGGGGGGCTCAAGGGGAGGAAGAGTAACCCTAGCATTGGTTGGGAGGTACTGATGAGGTCAGATCGATCAACAAGTGGGAGTGAGAAGGAGCACATGCAGGACAATGACTCGGATATTTCACATTTCGCTACGGTACACATGTGTTTATTTTTTAATGGTAGTTAATATTGTTCCTGTGGATTCAATATTGTACTTATATTGTGCTAAGATTTGGTTTTATTCAACATTTTATAATCAAAGAACTTAAAGTCATCCCAGCCTTATGCTTTTTGTATTTGAATTGATTTCCCATGGCAAACCCAAACTCTGATTGCAATGACTTCTCTTTGTTAGTTTTATTGATTATTATGAAGAGGTTGTGGTTTTATCTTCCTTCCCTTATCCTTAAGTTATTAGTCTGTGCCTGAGCAGTCGGATAGGTGCCGAATCGACAGTCGTCACTCCGATGTTTAAATACATATATATTCAAATGACCTTTTTTCCTGTGCATGGATAATAAGTGAAGGATAAATTGTGCCTAGCTATCTATCCCTTACTTATCTATGCATTTTCCTTTATGATTCATCTCTAATATTTCACCTTCTTGTGAATAATTAGCTTTGTGATTTGAATGACCAATCCTGGAATGTTAAACTCTGCATTTGAATGTTTAATCCTTGCCACAATTGGCTTATCTTCTACTCTTGTGATGGATTTTTTTATTGTTGTGATCTTCTACTGATTTTCATTTTTCTTCTTTGAGTCATCACCTACATTCTTCTTGGCTGGAATGTTTATAGTTTAACGGCTATGGTATCTTGTAGTGCATCTAGGCCTTTTAACTGACGAGAGTTTGAATTCGATTTTACTTTTGAATAACCGTTATATTCATCCAGTTTTTATTTCATTTTACCATTGAAATTACCATCATTTGTGTCTAGATTTGAAATTGTTTCTATTCCTGAACCATCCTTTATAGGCGTCCACATTCCATTTAGTTTTTCCCAATTCGTTTTACCCAACAATATGAATAAACAATGTGTGAACATATATCATAATGTTAGACACACAACATTTGAATATGTTCCATAGACAACATTTGAATACATATATCATGGACAATGTTTGAATGTATATCATAATGTTAGATAGACAACGTTTGAATATGTTTCGTAGACAACGTTGAATTAATACATATATCATGGACAACGTTTTAATATATATCATAATGTTAGACAGACAACTTTGAATATATCTTTATCCTACGTTCATTTATTTGTGTTTGCAAAAATATATATGTATGCATTTTTTTATAAAAACATGGTGCAGTCCGTACCCTCACTGGCGCATCCGCTCCACCAGGACCTTCTTTCCTCTCGGCCCGAAGAACAATGTGTTCTTCTATTGCCTTATCGAAATATTTACCCATAGATTCTTCCTTCCTCAATCCCCTTTGCTGCACTCGGAGGATAGGACCCTCGTGCTTCACGAGTTCTCTGTTTATCAAATGGCTCTCGAATCTCCGAGGCCCGATGTGTCCGTCGGCGATGACCTTCTCCCACTTGTCATAACTTCAATCCTTGCTGCAACCTCGCCACTCGCGACAACCAACTCTCGAAATTCAACCTCCAATGCGCGAGGTGCCGAGATGCCGAAATCGCGACCTCGCTTCCTCAGGTCTCGCCTCTCGAGCGTTTAAATCACTCACGTCTCGACTCCCAAGACCCGAGTCGCCGATACTCGGAGTATCGCTTCCTCGCGACTTCGCTACTCATGCGACCAATTGCCTGGCCCTTCAACTCCCGAGACCCGATGTCCCGAGATCACCTGCCATGTCACCCGGCTATGGCCCACACTATATACGAAATCATTGGGACTTCGCTTCTCGCGATCTCACGATTTCCTTTACACAAATTAGGATTCTTACTTTGCGGACTCTCGATATGCCGATCCACGAGTAGAAACAACATCCCTCGTAATCCCGGTCAGCAACTCCTGCCCAACTGAACTTTGAACTTCTTCCGCTTCTGTACTATAGCCTTCCTGTCCACCTTCCTTCTTGCGCAATTCCTAAACAAGAAGCGTCTCTCCACGAGAACTGTGCGCCACCCTGTGACCCTTCTTCTCGTCCTGCTCATGCAACTTTCTCCGCTACCTTTCAACAAACCTTGAAGGCCTAATACCTCCTGAATTTCCCCATCTTCAAGCCTTTCAGGAAGAAAACTCCTGCACGCACTCCTTGTGGCAAACCTTCAATTCATGCTAAGTGATGAAGTCTTCTTGACTCTGCGCACACCTGTAGTAGCATTCCTTCGCTCCCTTTGCTCAGGATCACAACTCTGAGTCTTCTTCCGGCCTGCACACGCCTTGCATGGCTTCGTTGCCAAACTTGCACTCTTGAGAACTTAGAAAAAAAGTTCTCTCCACTTGAACCCTGCAGTGATGCACTCCTTGCGAACAAATTCAATTGCACTCCCTGCAGGAATTCTCTGGTTCAATATAGAGAAATAATTGAAAATAACTTCTTGATCTCACAGACTTCATATCAACCATGAAATCACATACACAGCATATAAAAGCAAGTGCATGACAAGAAGCAAACATTCGTGTGCGAATATCAACAATACACAGAGAATAACACACCCATGGAATTGAATCAAAGCTTTT
>JASDQU010204672.1:1777-12340 GCA_032191745.1 Picea mariana
TATGTTGCTCTTATCTATTGAAATGCAAAGAACTATAATAATGGCATAAACATTAACAAATCAAGGAGTTGACCTGTGCATTTGTACAGGAAATTCTAGCACGAATTTTGAGGAGTATTTATCTTAGATTCTGAGGAGGAAACTTGGCATGGTTTTCGAGACAAGTCTGTAATTTATTTATGAAGATAATTATTGTTGTAAATATCATTATCTTTGAGCTCTGAAATAATAAAAATCCCCTCTCTCATTGGGTTTTCCCTTTTGGGTTTTTCCAGGGTCAATGTTAGACCAAAAATCTCTGTGCATTTATTTCTGAGTTATAGTGTTGTTGATAGAATTATTTATTTCTGCATTTATTGTTGTTCAGAATCCTCATGTTTCATTTATGAGAATCATTTATATGCTAAGCAATTGTTGTTGTCATAAAACTGGGATTTTGGGCATTAAACTATGATTAGTCTCAGTGAGACTTGAAACTGGGTGGGGTCTGAAAATTTACATGGTATCAAAGTTGAGTTGAAGAGTAATGCAGAATTAAATCAACCATACATAGAGAAAGACAAATGTTACTTCACGGGACAGAGTTGAGGAAATACTTGATGGGGCAGTGAATTTTGGCGCTTGGAAGGAGAGAATGATTTTGCTTCTGCAGGAGAGGGAGTTGTGGGACATTATTGAGAACTCTACAACAAATCCAATAATAGTACCTACAAATGCTACACTTATGGCATCCTATACCAATAAGAGCATCCAGGATAAAAGAATCATCCTTGATTCCATCAAGTACCATTTGATTCTGCATGTGACAGGGAAGAGAAATTCATGTGAGATGTGGGAGTCCTTGATGAAGTTGTATCAAAGTACAAATAAGAACGTAAAGATGGTTTTGAGAGAGAAACTGAAGAGCATCAGAATGACCAACGCTGAAGATGTGGTCACATATCTTACCAAGTTGACACAAATGAGAGATGAACTTGGTGTTGTTGGGGAGGCCATTGTTGACAGTGAACTTGTGAGGACAACATTGAATGGGGTGACCAAACAATGGGTTGTTTTTGTTGAGGGAATTGTGGCAAGGGAGAATCTTCCCAAGTGGGACCGTCTTTGGGATGACTTTGTTTAGGAGGAAACCCAAAGAGGGTATGTGCATGGAAGTTCATCTATTGGTAATGATAAGGAGAATGTGTCTCTTGATGCTAACAACAACAAGAAGTTAAAAAATGGTCCCAAGGGAGGGAACAAGCTGAAGGGTGAAGGAAAGAAGGACATGAGAAAAGTCAAGTGCTTTTCATGTCACAAGTTTGGGAACTATGCGGGACAATGTCCTAATAAGAAGAAGAAGCAGATTGCAGCTTCAGCAAAGGTGGAGGAGTTTTCCACCAGGTTTGACAAGGAGTTTTCCTTAGTGGTGTGTCTTTCCACTAGAGCCACACATTCCAGTGTTTGGTATATTGATAGTGGTGCCTCCCGCCATATGACAGGTGTTCGTGAGAATTTGACAGATCTTACACAGATTGGTGATCTTGAGGTAGTGCTTGGATATGACGAGGTGGTCAAGGAAGTTGGTAGTGGGACAGTATCATTTCATAGGGAGTCTCAACCTCCCATGTTGTTGAGAAATGTTTTATATGTTCTTGTCTTGAAGAAGAACTTGATTTCAGTTTCTACTATTGAGGAGAGGGGATATGAGGTGTTGTTTCATGATGGACAGGTGCTCCTATTTCCCAAGGGGTCCAGTATCACTTCGACCAAAGTGATTGGGACTCGACATGATAAGCTGTACAATCTCATGTATCAACCAACTAGTGCATTGTATCACACTACCAGCATCAATGATCTTTGTGAGCTATGGCATAGGAGAATGACCCATTTGCATCATGGGGCTCTGAGGATACTTAGGGACATTGTGACTATAGTGCCAAAGTTCAGTGCAAAGCACCAAGAGTTGTGAAAGGGGTGTGCTTTGGAAAAGTACACCAAGATTGCTTTTGCAAGCAGTGACAACAGAGCAACAGGTATACTTGATCTAATTCATTATGATGTATGTGGTCATATGTCTTATGCATCTTTGAGTGGTTGTTTGTACTATGTCATATTCATTGATGACTTCTCTCAGAAGTCTTGGATTTTCTTCATGAAGACCAAAGGACAGGTCTTCAATCAATTCCAAGAGTTCAAATCTCTTGTGAAGAACCAGATTGGTAGGAAAATCAAAGTACTGAGGACAGATAATGGGGGTGAGTATACCTCCAAGAATTTTAATGACTTCTGTGTAGGAGAGGGAATCAAGAGGGAGTTGATCGTTCCTTACAACCCACAGTACAATGGGGTTGATGAGAGGAAGAACAAGGCCATAGTTGGGGCTACGAGAGCCATGTTGCATGATCAGGGGCTGCCACTCTTTCTTTGGGATGAGGCATGTTACATTGCAATTTATCTACAAAACATGAGTCGACATAGAGCATTGGGGGATAAGACTCCTGAGGAGGATTTCTCTGGGAAGAAGCCTGAGGTTGGGAACTTTTGGATTTTTGGGTGCCTTACATATTAACATGTCCCTTCTGAGAAGAGGACAAAGCTAGAGCCCACGATAGAAAAGGGGATTTTTGTTGGGTATAGTGAGACTACAAAGGCTTTCTGCATATACATCCCTTCCTTGAGATAGACAGTTGTGTGAAGGGATGTGAGAATTGAGGAGGATAGAGCCTTTAGGAAGTCATGAGGGAATGAGAAGGGTGAGCAGTCAACACCTCAGATTTAGGTGAGTCCACAACAGACTTCAGTGACATAGAGTGCAAGTCCACCAGTTTCGATGATGACTTGTCCACAGGGCACAAGGCCACAAATGTCAAGATCACAGGTTACTGATCCTCAGATTTCAAGATCCTATGCTCCAAATTCTACTTCAGGTTCACAGTCTTCAAGTGATGGGGCTGAGCAGGTGGAGTCCCCTCCATAGGACACTACTTCAGAGAGGAGTGGATTTAGGACACTATGAAGGAGGCACATGGATCTGTGGGGAATCCTAGGCAGGCTGTGAGGGAGAGTAAACCTCCTGAGAGATTTTGCAACTATCTTGCGATGGTGAGCAACATCAGGGAGTCTGAGCCTTCCACTTTTGAGGAGGTTGTTGGGAGACAAGTTTGGAGAGATGCCATGATGGAAGAGTACAATTCCATCATGAAGAATGATGTTTGGGAGGTTGTTCCTTGACCCGATGGAAGTCAGTGGTGACTTCTAGGTGGCTCTATAAACTCAAATATGTTGCAGATGGCAGCATTGAGAAGTACAAAGCTCGTTTTGTGGCTCGGGGATTCTCACAGGTTGAGGGAGTTGATTATGATGAGACCTTCACTCTGGTTGCTAGATATACCTTGATCAGGGCAGTGATCTCTATTGCAGTAGAGATGGGTTGGAAGATCCATCAGATGGATATGAAGACCGCATTTCTGAATGGTCTCATACAGGAAGTGTACATTGAACAACCATTGGGTTTTGAGGTGCATGGGAGAGAGTCTCATGTGTGGAAACTGAAGAAGGCATTGTATGGGATGAAACAAGCTCCCAGAGATTGGTATTATAGGATTGATGCCTACTTGTAGCAGTTGGGTTTCAAGAAGAGTGAGGTAGATCCCAACCTATACTTCATTGTGGTTGGAGAGGATCCTCTCATACTCTTGCTATATGTTGATGATATTTTCATTATAGGGGTTGAGAGACTCATTAATAGCTGCAAGGAGAGCCTTGCTTCAAAGTTCAAGATTAAATATATTGGAATGATGCATTATTTTTTGGGGTTGGAGGTTTCGCAGGAGCCTAGACACATCTTTCTGGGAGAGGGGAAGTATGATTTTGACATTCTTAGGAGATTCCAGATGGAGGATTGTAGGCCCATGTCCACACCCATGATTACCAACTAGAAGAAGCTCAATTCTTCTGAGTCACAGTTGGTTGATCCCACATTATATCGTTAGTTGATCGATTCGTTGATGTCTTTGGTCAACACCAAACCAGCTATTTGTTTTGTTGTCAACACTCTTAGTTAGTTTATGGTGGAGCCCAGGAGAGTTCATTGGGTGGTAGAAAAACATGTGCTCATGTATCTTTTTGGTATAATGGATTATGACCTTGATTATCTGAGAGGGGATGGAGTTCGATTGGTGATCTATACTGATTCAAATTGGTTAGGATGTGTCAGTGATAGGAAAAGTACTTCAAGTTGATGTTTCGGATTGGGCTCATCAATGGTGTCTTGGTTCAGTCAGAAGAAGAAGTCAGTGGCTTTGAGTTTTGCGAAGGCTGAGTATATGGCTACCAGTCAAGCCAGTTGTGAGGCCATTTGTCTTTGCAAGTTGTTGGTGGGATTATTTGGTGTGCAGTTGAGACCGACTGTGATTTACTATGACAATTAGAGTTGTATCAAACTCTCTGAGAATCCAGTTTTTCATGACAGGTCTAAGCACATTGAAATTCGATATCACTTCATCCGGGATTATGTTCAGAGAGGAGTAGTTGAGCTATAGTATATATCCACATATGAGCAGGTTGCAGACATACTCACAAAAGATTTGGGGAAAGGAAAGTTTGCACCTTTCAGAGATAAGGTTGGGGTGGTGAGTAACACCTTCCTCGGTAAGAGGGTGTGTTAAAAATAATTAAAAAGTACCTAGGCAAGTGTTTCTCATGACCTAGCTGCCTAGGGGGTGGGAAAATGTTTAATGTGGACCCTAGTCATTTAATTCATGTGATATGAATTAAAAGTGACTTTATGACTTGAGTGAAGGGGGTGAGTGAATAAACATTAAATCTCGACCACTCATCTAATTCAATCTCAACCATTGGATTAAGAAACTCTTCACATTCCCTCATTGAGTCGATTAGGGTAAGGAGGTGCCCCACATTTCACTAGTTGATGTGATTTGGAGAGAGATTGAGAGAGAGAAGTCAGGCTGAAGCAAAGAGGAGATTTTCTAAAGGTGGCATAGATTCCAAGACATAAACTACAACACATAAATCGGGGAGAAAGGTACAAGACAATTATGGGTCGTACGGTATGGATTTTTGGAGGTCGTACTGCTTCTTTTCTGGCATAGAAATCGAGAAGAGGTTGTTGCATTATTTTTTGGAGATTTGGCATGCTTTCCTAGGAGGTTGTAAAGTACTTTCAGGGACAGAAATTCGGGCTACTGTTCTGCCATGAATTTTGAGGGAAACCGTACAGTCAAAGGGCACATAAATTGAGGATCTGACCTGTGCATTTGTACATGACATTTTGGAACGAATTTTGAGTATTTAGCTCAGATTCTGAGGAGGAAACTTGGCACAGTTTTTGAGATAAGTCTGTAATTTATTTCTAAAGATAACAATTGTTGTAAATATCATTCTCTCTGAGCTCTAAAATAATAAAAATCCCCTCTCTCACTGGTTTTCCCCTTGTGGGGTTTTCCAAGGTCAATGTTAGACCAAAAAGCTTTGTGCATTTATTTCTGAATTATAGTGTTGCTGATATAATTATTTTTTTCTGCATCTATTGTTGTTGAAAATCCCCATGTTTCATTTCTGAGAATTGTTTCTATGCTGAGAAATTGTTGCTGTCATAAAACTAGGGTTTTGGGCATTAAACTATGGTTAGTCTCAGTGAGACTTGAAACTGTGTGGGGTCTGAAAATTTACACCTTTGTCACTGAGGCAAATCATGTTGTAACAAATGGCTCCTCCATGGAGTATACACTACTCTTAGAATCCTATTGCTTCAGAGCCTCCTTTCTGACCTCCTCAACCCATGACACATGTTTCGAAGACTCCTCTCTTCCACATATACCTGAAGGTAGACTCCCTCTGGATGAGTGATGCTCCCTTTGAGCCTGGTGACTCCCTTTGAAGTCCAATGTCCTCTGAACGATTCTGGGGGCTTCTCCTCCCTATTGTATCTTGAAGTATGTCTCCCTCTGAACTTTGGATCCCTCTGAGCCAGTACCACTGGTGGAGCCACCTGCTCCCTCTGAACCTGTGCTGCTGGTGGGGCTACGTGCCTCACCATTGGTGGAGCTACCTGTTCCTCCTCATCTTCCTCTCTACTAATGTTGGTGGGGCTACATGCCTCACCATTGGTGGAGCTACCTATTCCTCCTCATCTTCCTCTCTACTGCTATTGGTCACAACTCTCATAGGTTGGCCCCTCATCCTATATAGGTTTCCCTCCCTAACTCCAAGAACCATCGATGATCTAAAGTTAGATCGCTTGGGCACAAAAAAAACCTGTCCATCTTGAAACAATATATGGTAGCCCTTCTTCTCAATCTCTAAAAGACTGAGAGAACACCCCTCTTGAGTTCTGGCACACATAACACATTTGACACCCTCAACACTTTTCTTGACTCCACCCTAAATGACATTGTACCATATTTGTGTATTGCATGCTTGGTTCCCATACCAAGCTCCACACACAAGTCTAAGCCAGTCTCTGTGAAGCTGTCAAACAATTCTCGTGCAACTACCATATGGAAAGATGCTCTACTATCCACCAACCAAGTCCCCCTACTAGAAATTCTACCTAAAATGGCAGAAACAAACAAGACCTCCCTCTAAAATCTATCTAAAGCATCATCAACATTTGTTATTGATGTTTGTTGCCTTCTTCCCCTTCCCTTCCAATGTGGACACTATGAAGCATAGTGACCATAGTCATAAAACTCAAAACATATGCTTCTTCCGTCTTGGTTTTGGAGATGCTTCTCTCTCGGGAGAATCCCTTCTACCAAGAGAACTTATTCTTCCCTTCCTAGTGCGAGTTGCAAGGGCCTAGTTCTCATTGCTGCTACACTTCACCAAACCATCCAAATCATCCCTGGACACTAACCGAGTCTCCTCGTAGATACAATCACTCCATAGTCTGGTAACTTCTCTTGTGCCAGATCCCCTGCAGAAATGGTTCCCAAGACCTTGGAATACCTCTCAATGCTACATTCATCAACTAAGCATCCTTCACCTTATCACGGATGGCCACAAGCCGATCTCAAATTTGTGTAATCTCCATAAGATAGTTCACAATTATGTCCTCACTAGACATCTTGACAACTTGAAGTTGGTGCTTCAAATGCAACTTCCTGCCTATATTCTCGTTTTGGTATAGACCTATCAAAGCATCATACGTTTCCTTGGCAGATGTCTTCTCAACAATGTGAGGAATCAAGTGATTCTTTACGGATTCTAGCAACACCCTTTTGGCCTTTCCTTCTTCTTGTGAGCTGCCAATTCTCGCAGATCGGTAGGAGTTGCAACCACACCCTCAATATACTCCTTGAGGTCATTCTCTTCCAATAGAAGGAGAACCCTAGCCTTCCAAGCTCGGAAATGGGTTGCCCTTTCCAGCCTGTCATTGATCTTCAACATGTTCACCATGGTGACCTACCCAAAACAAGAACAATCTTCCAGTGTTGTAGCACAAATGTGTCTAAAGATTATCCCTTTCTTTTCAAAGCCTCAACGCTGATACCATGTCAATTTTCACATGCAATTCTATGTGACTAATTTCAGATCTGAAAATTGATTCCTAGTGATCTAACAATAAACCGTAACTATTATCACTGAACAATTTTATACTGAAATTATTGACTGAAAATATAGCAACGGAAACAACAAGATCATAGATGAATCATCAACACATATGAGACACAAATTTTTTGTTCTGTAACTCTTGTCAAATTTAGAAATTATGAGGACAAAACCATCCCTATCAATTGTCACAAAAATAACCAAATATGAGGAAAAAACCAGTGCTCTCTATAGCCATAAAATCAACAAACATCCTGGGACAAAACCCAGCTTACAAATCTGTTGCAGACCACTTATATGACCTATTAACATCACTCATACTGTTGTTTACGTCATCCTGTATGAACCTTCCAAACTGCTCAAAAGAGCTTGTGCAGACGTATGCGATTGTCATTACTGGAACTTGCATACATACATGATTGTTCCCATTGCAACCCACGTACATACGCGATTGTTCCCACTACAACTCACGTACATGTATTGAAATCCCCTATGGTCCACACCACTCGCGCGACTTCTTCCTTGCTGTGGCTACCTCTCTTCTCCACACGTGCGTTGTGTTTTACCTGTACATAACAAAATATAGAGAATTATTTAGCCCTGGGCCAAATTTGCCATAGTTGTAGAAATCCCCTTGTTGAAATCACCAAGCTCCTTAACACAAGTGCAGACTCACTTATGCCAACTCCATCATGTTACAATGTCACACTAAAATTTGTCACAATCTCTCATCTCCTCTCCTTATATAGGAGTCTTATGAGTGAGGTTAGGAACCTCTTTTAGACTCAACAATTAATTAGAATATTTTATTCCTCTTTGTGGGTGTGAAACCACAACACAAGCCCACAAATCCCATCAACTTGCCCATGAGGCCCTAGCCTCATTCCAAAGTCGATTTCACTAAAACCAAACATTGATCTGGTGCCAACGAAAATTACCACATGCCTGAAACCATGGTCTCTTGTGGGAATACCTCCTGAAGCTACAAAAAGCTCCAACAAAAATATTTTTGAGTAAGTGGTATATTTTCATCTTGTGGTTTTGTTTATGAATGCATTTAATTGTCATGTTGCTTCTCTAGTGTTGGTTGAACATTCTCTTGGATTTTTTTTGAACAAACCCTTCCTATCAAAGCTGTTGGGATATCACTATTGAAGAACCTTCCCTTGAATTGTCCTTAATATTTTAGGAGGATCTTTTAGTTTTAGTAGTGATCAACCTCTAGATACCACCTTAACAAAATCCATCAATTTCTCTCTAAAGGAATCCTTAATTGACCCAATATGCCCAAAAATATGGTAGGCACTAGTTACTCTCCCAGTGGTCAATCATTAATTTCTGAATTGTACTCTACTTTTACTATTTTAGGGTTAGATTAGGGTTTTATTACAACAATTTTTCATTTTCATCCATAAAAGACTAAGATGTTTTGACATTTTAGGCATATTGTTGACCTAACAAACATTGTTAAAACCTTAATTTATATTTTTGAATTGTTATTACATCCTTTTAGGGAAAAATGTCAAGGGTTTTAGGGCTTTTATATGCCTCTTAGTTTTCTGATTTTGTTAATTAATGAGCCCTAATTTAACTCGTGTTTTAGCTCCATTTCTTCATTGAATTATTACTTATTAAAAGACTGATTTTATTATTGCTGTAATAACTTGTTTTCTTGCTGTAATTTAATACATTTTTACATGTTTTACAACAACCTTTTGTTTTTTCTTCATTTGTAGTGTTTGGGGATCCTCTTGAGCCTTAAATTGACTTGTTAGACCTCCTAAATTGACCTAGATCCTCATCTCTCAAAATCTGAAAATTGCTTTGTCTTACCACCTTATTAATACCTTGTCTATCTTATTTCATTGGTGGGTAGTTCGAGTAGTTACCATGGGGGCCCTAGACTTGATTGTGTATTGCATAGAGATTCTTGGAGGCTACTAGGGAAGTCTCCCTTGTGTTGGATTTGCTTCTTCACTAAAGAGAGGGAAGTTGTTGCCTAGGTGATAGTGGTGACATCTTTCGATGTTCCACTAGTCTTGGTGCCTTGTGAAGGCTTTGTACTTGTTGCTAGATTGTGGTAACACATCATTGAAAACAAAATTTTAAAGAAATTTTGAAAAATTGTTATTCCAAAATAGTTTCCAATAATTTACTTCAATAATGAATTGAAGTTATTTAAAACGACATTAATTTGATGAAATTAAGATGCTTCTACACTTCTACTACAGTTGATTGAGGGTTGTCATGTGCTAAGATCACAATGTTAAGACATTTCCATTTCCATGCATATTTGTACACTAATTTTAATTTCTATAATGTTTCCCTTTTACTTATTACTAATTTTCTACCAAGTGCTACACAAAATTAAGCTCCCATCTCTTCTAAAACTCAAGTGCTTCTTTGGAAAAACAAATTCAAAAGAAAAAGGTAAATCAAAAGTACAAATCAATTGTTTGTTATACTAAATAATGTTAGTTGCAAGTACACTAGGTAAGGCCAATATAAACCCAAGTTTGATGTTTGTCGTCAAGCATGAATCCCAAACCTGACCTTCTCAATTGTATACATGATATGCAAACATAGTAACATACATTGGGATAGAGTAGATATGGTATTAAGGAAAAATCTATCCATGTCAACATCTCCAGTTATTCTTTTGATCTTGAATTCTTGATGCAATTGAGGGACCACTTAATAGTGTAGCATTGATTAAGTTATGACAAGTAAACACATGAATAAAATTGAAGTAAATAATGAAAACAAACATGCACAAAGTAGAATGGCTCGAACAACATTTGTATTACTGTGTAAGAGATATGTTCAAAGCTCTATGAAAAAGAGAACGTGAAAAGGAGACAGGCTCTACCTTCAATGATTTACATACAAAATTATATAATAGTTTTGGAATGCCCATTTGACTTCCAAAGGTGATTTTGATCCATAATTATTTTTCACTAAAGGGATGAGACAAGTGGGAAGCCAAGAATTGTTGAGATGTGTTGTTTT
>JASDQU010204674.1:0-11591 GCA_032191745.1 Picea mariana
CTTTTTCTACAGCCATGCAAGCAAAAAGATAATCCAAAGAAAACACTTACTAGAGATAGCGAGGACATGAGTAATGTTAAAAGGCACTGGTTGAGCCATGTAAATGAGAAATTGTCTTTGATAGCATTGGGGATAGGAGTGGGTATTGGATTTGGGGGAGTTGTTGCTATGTTCATTGTTTGGGACAAAGCAAAATATTGGGTAGTGGGTTTGTCTTCTTATAATACACAAAAGCCCTTTTATGGACTCTATCGATTCCCAACATAGATCAATAAAACTTTGATCATGTCTTACTATCTTAAAGAGTTTGAGTTTCACTTATCCATATGCCTCATTGTGTTAGTTTATGTAATATCAATGATATTGTGTGAATGTCAATATGTATCCATATCTTAGTGTATGTACTTAATTAGATAGAATTTGAATTTCACTTATTCATATGATTTATTGTATTCGTTTATGTAATATCACTTAATGGTCATGTTTGAATGTGAGTAAGCTACTTTAGGAAGAGATGCAAAATAAAATTCAAAAAATTCTTTCAGTTTTAATTATTTATTAATATTTAAAGATATAAGTCTTTCAATTATATATTAATATTCAAAAATATAATTTTTTGATAATTAATATTCAAAAATATAATTTTTAATTATCAAATGAAGTAAAATTAAAAATCATTTTAAACTTTTATATTATCATGTTTATTGAAATTTTTAGGCTATTAAAATAATAATAACATTTTTTTTAAAAATGATTTTATTCACGATGAAGAAAGTTACATTCAATGAAAAAAAATTACATTCAACACTAATATATATATAGAAAATATAATAATAGCATTGAATTATAGTAAAATTATATTTTATAATAAAATAACAAATACCAAACATAAATGCATAATCTTTAAATTATTTTCTAATAAATAAAATAACAAAATTGATGGAGAATGAAACCTTTGAATGATCCATATACATAACATTTCTTAGTTTGTAACAAGTAAATGTTAATGAGATTTGTTCTAGATAATTACTAAATATTGTTTAAAAAGTTATTGAATTATATTTAAACAAGAGGAGGTGCAAAGAGTCCCTGCCGTTAGGGTAGGGATGCCCAATGAAAATTTAAGATTATCCTGTTAAGGATGCAAAAGCTTTGAAATCTAAGGAAATAGATGCAGCAACATTCAAAATCTAAGGAATGATCTCATGCTTTGAGTTTTATACAACACAGTTGCAACTTTCACTTAAGTCAAAGACCAAACAAACAATAGGGTTCGTTTGGGATATCAATTCTGCAAAATGTTCTGATTTGAAAGTATCATGAATGAAAAATTTTGAACTCTGACATATATTATTCTGAAGAAATAAATTAAAACACTAATTAACAAGTACAATGTTTCAAGCAAAAGTCGTTTAAGAATGACTATACCTACCTAAAAAAATCTAGAAAACGAACATGAAGCTCGATAATGTTACAAGATATATGCAAATATATAACGTCTAAACTTAAGACACAGTTACCAATGTCATGGGAAATATTTAACATGTCCTTTTACAGAAATATTTAACATGTCCTTTTACAAATGTATTAAGTTTTGATGAACAAAATTAAATCAAACCTACAAATGTATTAAGTATTGATACACATAATTAAATCAAATTGTCAATAAGACGTTGAATACACAGAAGATCAATACAATATGTCTTCGTTAACTCTTCAAGTAAGCTCAGTAATGATATTCAACAAAAATAGCTCCACGCTCAATACATATATGCACCTATCAACTGTCAGAAAAAACTTAATGCTCTAGTGCATGAAGAGGGTTCATTTAGTGATAAGTACGACTTGGAATAACAACCACGTTTTTTCATTGGAAATAAAAGTTGAGTTGATTTCATTGAAGTAAGCTAATTTGATAGCAAACTGATTTATTTTGAAGTAAGCTAATTTGATAGCAAAACTGATTTATTTTGAAGTATTTTTTTTTAATTTGAACTTGGTCATATTTTCATGTATGGTTAAAGGTCTATTATGATCCAAATTTATGCTAGTTAAAACTTTGTTTGCTCCATTATAGATTAATTGAAATTGTGACTTTTTAAAATAACCTAACCTAATTTTAAGGGAAAAAATACTACAAATTAGACTTCCAATTTCATCAGACTTTCAATTTCATTTACTATAAGTGTTTAATTGAAAGGTTGTGGGTTTACAACATCGTCATGATATCCAGCAACGTGTACGTGATATCATCTATGAAACGGTAGCCATCCTTACGAGGAGAGATCTCGTAAACAAAGTGTGACCAGCCATAAATCATGTTCATCTACTGTGAAATGGTAGCCATAAATCATGTTCATCTACTATAGAGTCTGGCCAGCGATAAATTTTGAGGGAAGAGTTGTTTTTTTTAGACTAAGCGTAATTGTAATTCTTTCAAAGCCAATATTTGATTTTCCCAAAATTTCAATAGATTTTTTTGAAAATATATAATATTAAATCAAAATTATATGTAATTTAATGTATATTGTAATTGTAATTCTTTCAGCAATATATTTTGACTTTCAAATTTGTTTTTTTTTTTATGTATATTGTAATTGTAATTCTTTTAAACGCAATATATTTTGATATTCAAATTTGTTTTTTACAAATGATAACAAAAGCTTGTTGGAGTTAGCTTAACTTATGTTATTAAAAAAAACATGCTTTCTTATGCATTGATTTAGGAATTAGTTAAAGGTATTTTGGTTGAAGTTTTAAAAGACAATTTAATCAAAATAAAATACATTGGCCTTTCCTTTCTTTAAATAAACACCAAACGAACTTATCAAGCGTTGGAAGTTCCACCTCAATAACCTCAACACTTGTTATTTCCAGGTGAAATACATGAAGGTAATCAGTTGAACACAACACGTTCTCTCCAGGGTTGTGGGAAACAAGGAGACTTCCACTTGGTGTGCATGCATAGTGTGCATGCATGATGCTTGTGCATCTTCTCCTCTTGGTTTTCATGTGTCACACTCACCTGGGTTCGATCCTTCCTCACTTCACTACCAGTTACTCTCCTCTTCACAACCATGCACTCAAGCAAACAACTTCACCGAGTTGCAATGCATGTAATCCTCGACAGGGATGTCACTCACCTGGTTATTGCATTAATAAAATTGTGAGACTCTGCCAGAATGGTATAGTGAGTTTAAAGCAAAGGCAAAGCGAGTTGATGCAGGCATATTTCGTCTTCACAATGAACTCCATTCTCCTTACAGGCTCTAATCAGAAAGTGAGATAAAACTCACGATTCAACTGTTTCATTAATAAAAAAGATTACATTTATAGCTTGATACTCAAGCCAACTGATCCTATAATAGTGGATCTGATAACAACAATAGAGGACACAAAGAGTCCAGGTTTATTGACTAATCCTATAATTAACATTTCTCCATTAATATCTAACACTTCCCCTTAATGGAGAAATGGATTTTCTACCATACCTAACAATTTCTTGCATTCTTCAAAATTCATTTTTCCAAGAGGTTTGGTAAAGATGTCAGCCACATTATTAGTGGTATTACAATAGATCAAGTCAATTTCCTTTGACTGTATCTTTTCTCTTACAAAATGGTGTTGGATTTCAATATGCTTTGTTCTAGCATGATAAATTGGGTTGTGTGCCAATTTAA
Organism: Picea mariana; assembly: GCA_032191745.1. Taxonomy (NCBI): domain Eukaryota; kingdom Viridiplantae; phylum Streptophyta; class Pinopsida; order Pinales; family Pinaceae; genus Picea; species Picea mariana. The sequence continues at coordinate 3,681 of JASDQU010204674.1, forward strand.
TAGAACTTTGATTGTCACATTTGAGAACAGTAGGCATCATTTGCTTATTGTCAATATCTTCAAAAATTCTCCTTAACCAAACAGCTTCACACGTAGCATTGCATAGAGCTTTGTACTCAGCTTCTGTTGACGACAAAGAAACAGTGGGTTGTTTCTTATTGCTCCATGACACGAACCCCTGTACCTATGTTGAATGCATATCCTGAAGTTGATTTCCTGTCCTCGGGATTTTCGACCCAATCTGAATCAGAGTAACCTGCCAACTCAACATCACAATTATCAGTATACATAATACCAAAATTAACAGTTCCTTTCAGATATTGAAGGAATTTCTTTGCATCTACCCAGTGGCTTTCAAGTGGCTTAGCCATGAACTGACTAAGGATGCTGAATGAATATGCTATGTCTAGTTTGGTAGTAGTGAGATAGTTCAAACTTCCCACCAACTGGCGATACAAAGTACCATTTGCCTCTTTAGTTTCATCAATACTAGATAACTTTTCATTATGTTCTAAAGGTGTTGACACTGCCTTGCATTCATTCATATTGAATCTTTCCAGTATTGCCCTTGTGTATTTACTTTGAGTGATCATTGTTTTACCATCTTCCTTCCATATTTCCAGACCTAAACAATAATGTATTTCACCGAGATCCTTCATTTCAAACATCTGTGACAATTGAGTTTTAATATCTTCAATAAAGTGAGAAGCACTGCCTGTTATAATCAAATCATCAACATATAAAGATACCAAAGCAACATTCCCATTTTCATCCTTTTTGACATACAAATTATGATCATTTTTGCTTTTCACAAAACCTTTCTGTGCAAAGAATGAATCAATCTTAGTATACCAAGATCCAGGTGCTTGTTTCAAACCATATAGAGATTTCTTTATTTTACACACAAGATCCTCTTGTCCTTTCTTTATAAATCCTTCAGGTTGAACCAAATAAACTTCTTCTTTTAAATCACCATTCAGAAATGCAGATTTAACATCTAACTGATGTATTTTCCAATTGTGTTGTGTAGTTAATGCAATCATGACTCTAATTGTATTTAACTTAGCTACAGGCGCAAAAGTGTCCTCATAATCAATTCCTTCCTTTTGTGAATACCCTTTTGCAACTAATCTAGCCTTGTATTTGTCAACACTTCCATCTGCATTAAATTTGGTTTTATACAACCATTTACATCCTATGGAAACTTTGTTTTCAGGAAGTTTTATTAATTCCCATGTTTCATTCTTCATTATCGATTCATATTCTTCATTCATTGCATTTTTTCATTCCTTATGATCTTTAGCTTGTTCATAAGTAACAGGTTCCACAACATTCATTACTTGTGTCATCAATGCATAATCTTTATACCTAGAAGGTACTTGAATGGTTCGTGATGACTTCCTTTGAGTTTCACCACTTTCATTTCTTCTACTCTGTGGCGTAAGGTCCTTTCTGGGTGGCTCAAGAGTGTCTGTAGTATCCATGCTGCTTCCACTTTGTTCTTGTACCTGTTCCTGTTCATCATCTATCTCAACTTTTACATGAGCATCATTGTCATAAGGAGTATACCAAACATAATTTTTACTTATCTCATCATCTGTATTCTCATGAAAAATCACATCTTTGCTTGCAATCAACTTATGGTCACTAAGATCAAACAACTTGTATGCCTTATGATCATCATAATAACCAATGAATATACACTTAACATATTTTGCATCAAGTTTTCTTCTCTCATCTTTTGGAATATGAGAAAATGCCTTGGAACCAAATATTCTTAAATGACCAACTTCAGGTTTATATCCATAAAGGACTTCAAAAGGAGTTTTCAGATCTAGAATCTTAGTTGGACTTCTATTTTTCAAATAAACAACAGTTTTAATGGATTTTGCCCTAAAACCATTAGAAATGTTTTTACCTTTAAACATGTTGCGAGCACATTCCACTAATGTCCTGTTCTTCCTTTCAGCTACACCATTTTTCTGTGGTGTATGAGACACAGTGAATTGTTGAATGATCCCATTTTTCTTGCAGTAGCTATCAAAATCTCATGAGGTATATTCTCCACCTTGATCGGATCTTAGAATCTTGATGCATTTGCCTGTCTTCTTTTCCACCATAGTTTTAAACTCCTTAAAATATTCAAATACATCACTCTTTTTCCTTATAAAATAAGCCCAGGTAAATCTAGATCTATCATCAACAAATATAAGAAAATACTGTGCACCTCCAAGTGACATGGTTTGCATGGGACCACAGACATCAGTATGTATTAATTCAATTATCTCTCTCTGTTTCTTCTCTTTATGCACTGGAAATTCTTTCCTATGTTGTTTACCTAGTGCACAAGCTTCACATTCTATATGCTCATTTTTCAAAACAGGAAGTCCTTCAACCATCGATTTCTTCTGAAGTAGCACTAAGTCATTTTGATTAAGATTTCCATACCTGCGATGCCATAGCTCAATTGTTGACATTGTTGTAGATGTTAATGCTTGATGAGTGCCCCTTGTTACATCAAGCTTATACAAACCTCCAATTCTTGTTCTTGTGGCTATGACTTTATAATGATTCTGAATATCCTTCATAAAACATTTAGACTACATAAATTCTACATTCAAATTTTGATCAGTTATTGTGGAAACAGATATCAAGTTCTTTTTGATGCCTAGAACATACAACACATTGTGAATTTGTTTCATTTTCCCATTAGGTAAATTCACACATATTACTCCATATCCCTGAAGCTTATGAAATCTGTTATCTCCTAAATATATGTGTGTATCATCTGTGCTCTCATGATATTCATCAAACCATTCTTTGTTACAAGACATATGAGTTGAGGCTCCTGAATCTATGAACCATGCACTTTCATCATCAGATTCTGCGGATAATGCAGCTTTGGAAATAAATAACTTTAGATTCCTAAAACCATCATTGATAGAGGTGTCACTGTTCACATAATTTCCATTATGTTTTCTGAACTTCTGTTTGGATTCATTAGCTTTCCTTTTATAACAATCTTTAGCATGATGACCAGGTTTCCCACAATAAAAACAATCATCATTTTTCTTATTATGTGCATCAAATTTTGATTGAGTCATACCTCTATTCCTTGGTTGAAACTTGCATGTTCTGTTTCTGTCCCATGGCTTTCCCTTGTATGGTTGTTTCCCTTTGGCTACTAATGCCAATTCTGAAGTATGAGAGTCCATCTCAAACACCTTCATTCTTACTTCTTCTTGTAGAAGAATCCCTGTCAATTCAGAAAACGTAGGTGGTTGTACTCTACCTCCTAGACTTGAAATAAAGACATGATAATCTCTGATTAACCCTTTTAATGTAATAGTTACCATGTCAGAATTTGAAACTTTCTCACCAATTTCACTTAGTTGGTCACATAAATCTTTAATTCTGGAAACATAGGTGGTAATATTTTCATTTGCTTCCATTTTTATGGACAGTAACTTAGTCTACAAAAACAAAATTCTATTTGAGTTTGTAGTTTCATACAAACCTTTCAATATTTCCCAGGTCTCCTTGGATGTTTTACAGTATCTAATGTGTGGAATTATACTGTCTTTGATAGACATCCGCTACAACACTTTAGCCTTCATTTCTCGTTTTTCCCAATCTGTACCAGCAACACCTGTGGGCTTGGTTTCATCTCCTTTTACAATAGCCCACACATTCCATGCTTCAAAAATAGTCAATATCTTAAATTTCCAGTCAATGTAATTATCGCCATCCAATTTGGATGCTTCATTCAGATAATTTTTTGGGAATGGAGTTGACATTTTTGCAGAAAATCTTTGAATAGCTCAAAAAATACCTGGAAATACCTTTTTAAACAAATTTTACATTCAACGATTTAATTCAAGTCAGGCAGAGACTTGATTACTTTCACCTCAGGGATTTAATTTAGACAACAGGTAGCTTGGAATATAACCAAGAACCCTTCAGAAATCGGCTCTTCCATGCGTAGTAACTTCAAATCGAATCTCTGTTCTCTTGGACAATAGTGTGGGATCGTACCTCAGCAAATAGTGAAATGCTATCTGGCAACGAATTGAAGAAATAGGCAGCAAAATGTAGCCATAGTAGCACAAACAACGCACCTCAACAACAATGAAACAACTCCCTCACGCTCACGGTAGTGGCGGCTCTCTCACCTAAGCTTTCAGCACTAGAGAGATGGCATATACTCCAATTGTTGAATAGCTCCAGTAGACGGCTATACTGACACCAACGCACACTCCCTCCACAACTCGCAGGTCGAAAGGTCCACGTCAGCACAGGATCTTTCCAAAACCACCGGCCCGAAGAACTCTTAACAACTCTTCTATTTCCCTTTCAGGAAATCTGCACCCACAACAAATCCTTGTGGGATCCCCTCTTTGAACTTAGGAGATTGGATTTCGCACCTTCGCGAACCCAATGGTCAAGCGCTTGCCTCTTGGATCTCCGAAACTCAACAGTAGTCAACGCTGACCTTTCCTTTTCTTTTCGGGACTTTCCCTATCGTAATTTCGGTGATCGCGATGTCGAGCAACTCACCTCCTCCACTTCTGAATCTCGATATGCCGAAACGCCGATATGATCACGTGGTTGACTTTTCAACGATATTTTCCCCCCATCGGGATTTCCGACTTCGCGGTATCACGAATACTGATGCACGGTGTTTGGAACTTCGACCCACGAAATCCCAAAATGGTTAACAGAGTTGACTCACACGTTGATAGCACGCCACCTGTCCACCTCACTTGACTCTCCTGGGCCGACACTGTCCCTTTAGCCCTCAGGATTTCGCGTTTCATGATATCGCGATTCCCGTTGCCAAGATTTCTGGACTTCGACCTATGAAATCCCGATACAGAAGGCCACGTGTGAATCCAATGACCCTCGCTGCCTTGGATTGATGGTTCTATCCCTCCTGAGCTTAGAACCTCTGGGAATACCTGTCGTATCTCCCCTACTCTTCTACGAGATTTGATGACTCACAGAATTTTGCGATTCCTCCTCAGAGAATTCTGACCGTTCGTTCTTCCTTGACGATTTCCTGCAAATGGACCAAGTGTTCCTCCGCAAACTTGTCCACCTACGACGCAAACTTAACGACGCCTCTTGAATACTTTCAGTCACCAATTAACCTGGATGTCCTTCAACGGGTTTGAAGGCCTTATCCTTCCTGATCTTTCCCACGACTTCCAAGTCTCTCAGAAAAATCCTTGCACGCACTCCTTGCGGCAAACTTTCAACCACCTTCAAGTGTTTAAGGTCCTTCGACTCTACGCACACCCGCAACAGTAGTCTTTCAAATGCTTGCTCAAGTCCACGACTCTAAGACTTTCCTCGGCCTGCGCACTCCTTGCACGGCTCCTATGCCCAACTACACTCTGGGTGGATGAGAACAAAAGCTAAACTATCTGATCCCTTTGTCAATGTACTCCTTGCGGACAACTTCAACTGCACTCCTTGCAGGAACTCTTACTTAGATAGAGAAACAATTGAAACTCATTCCTACTTCCTTTCAGACTTCAAACTCAAACATGAATCACATGCATAGCATATAAAGCAAATGCATAACAGGAAATAAACATCCATGAGCATATCAATCAACATACATACACAGAGAAATACATGACACCATGAATTTGAATCAACTCTTTTTCTATTAATTCAAATGTCTGTACATGGGTGTTCTTACACAGCTCTCTGCTTCTCCTATGCTCTTCTTCATGCGAATGCTTATAATCTTCTTCTCTGCTAATGTTACAATGTACAAGTGAGGGTGTCTATATCTTGTTTCCCTCTTGTGCTCTCACGCTGTCTAATCTACACATTCAATTCTACCTTCTTACATTGAATTTCATAAATTCCTCCATCTACTAAGGACGAGAGCGAATTGCTCAAGGTCCATTACATTTATACTAGTGCACCTTCAATAAATGGCTATATTTAAGGTTGGCGCATTATTTTCAAGACAATTTCAAAATTTGCGTTGGGTGGTTATCCAGCTTTCCGGTGTCTCTGCACTGGCTCGCTTGATGTTGGCGATGCTCCTGCATCATACTCCCTTGCTTGAAACTTTTCATGGGCTCCTGTCCATGAGCTCGCGAACAGTCTATCCATGCTTCTAGATCTCTACTTCGTTCTCCCAGCTAGCATCTTCAACTGGATGGTCCTTCCACTTGACCAGATACTCAAAGTATTCTTTTCTTCTGGTCTTCTTACCAATTCATTTATCCAGTATGCACTCCATCTGTGGCTTTTCTACTACTGGCATCTGTTTTCTCCATTTCACCTCTGGCTGCTCACTTTCTGTCCCTGGTTCCTCAGGTTTATATGGGTACAAATCTGAGACATTGAATATTGGAGAAATTCCGATCCCATCCGGTAATTCAATCTCGTAAGCATTCGCCCCGAATTTTCTCAAGACCCTACATGGTCCGATTTTCTTCATCTTCAGTTTATTGTATGTTCCTCTCGGGAACCTTTCCTTCCTCAAATGTGCCAGAATCAAATCACCAACTTCAAACTGAAGTTGTCTTCTGTGTTGATCTGCTCTACGTTTATATTCCTGATTTTAATTATGCAATCGCTCCTTCACCTTGCTGTGAAGTTCCTTCATCGCTTCTGTGAAATCTTCTGCACTAGCACTCATAGTCGCAATCTGTTCTGAATCCCTCAGTTCAGAAACTCCTCTCGGCTTCATGCCATATACAATCTGAAATGGACTCTGCTCTGTGCTTCTATTCACTAAGTCGTTATATGCAAACTCTGCCTGTGATAATATGTTGTCCCACTGGCTATGGTGTTTTGTCACCAGGCTTCTCAGCAAGTCTCCCAGACTTCTGTTTACCACTTCTGTCTGTCCATCTGTCTGAGGATGATAAGCAGAACTGAACGATAATTTAGTCCCCAGTTTCTTCCACAATGTCCTCCAAAAGTGTCCTATGAACTTCGTATCTCTATCCGAAACTATGCTTCTGGGTAAGCCATGAAATCAAATGACCTCTTTGAAAAACAGGTTCGCAATGTGAGTTGCATCGCTGGTTTTCTGACATGGGATAAAGTGTGCCATTTTGGAAAATCTATCCACCACCACAAAGATTGAGTCAAATCCTCTTTGTGTTCTTGGCAACCCCAATATGAAATCCATGCTAATTGCATCCCATGGCCTCTCAGGTATAGGCAATGGTTGATAAAAACTTGCATTCTGCTTTCTTCCCTTCGAATGCTGACAAATCCTGCATCTGTCGACAAATATCTTGACCTCTGCTCACCTTCCTGGCAAAAAGTATGACTCACTCAACTTTGCGAATGTCTTGTCATGACCGAAGTGTCTTGCCAATCCTTCACTGTGTTTCTCCTTCAGCAGGTTCTCCCTCATGGAGCAATTCAGAATACACAACTGATTGCCCTTAAATAACAATCCTTCCTGGATCATGTATTTGGTCCATTGGCTTCTGTCTCTGAGAACTGGATTCTTAGCTGCTTCATACGCTTCTTTAAAATCTGGATCATCTGTGTACATGTCCCTGAGATCATCAAAACCCAATGTTTTGACTTTGAACTCCTGCAATAGCAAACACTTCCTGCTCAAAGCATCAACAACTTTGTTAGCAGTACCAGAAATATGTTTAATCACAAAAGTGAAATTCTACATATATTCTACCCATTTGACATGTCTCTGATTCAACTTTTCCTATTGAGTCACAAACTGTAATGCATGATTGTCACTGTATAAAACAAATTCTTTTAGGATCAAGTAATGCCTCCATTTCTTCAATGCCTGTACGATAGCATAAAACTCCTTGTCATAAGTGGAGTACTTCACTTTCTCTTCATTCAACTTCTCGTTGAAGTATGCTATCGGTTTGTCTTCCTGACTCAAGACTGCCCCTATTG
>JASDQU010204677.1:0-18813 GCA_032191745.1 Picea mariana
AAAGAGAATGTAGGATCCTTATAAATAATATGGTTAATTGTTCAATTGTTCTGGTCAACATGGGAAATCTAAACATGAAGATACTATATAGTTGATTTCTAGTGTATTCTTTTTACAGATTGTATAACACTGACTTGTGTTGAGTCACTGACAAACACTCCTCTTTCTTCACTATGTGGCTCTGTGATTCCTATGCAAATTGAGATTTTTCTTGGGGTGGCACCTTATGCTTATTTTTTATTGGTTTATGAGCTTGCTACTGATATAGAACTAGGAACATATCTAAATAAAATCCAAGTTCAAATTATGGGAGAAAATGAAAACAATGAATATTGGGAGAAGACATATGTGAATGTCAATTTAGTGCCACTTGAAGAAAAATTTGATACTACTACTTCCCTATTGACATATGAAATATTTTGGTAAAATAAGGTGATGAAAATCAAGCTACTAAGACATATATTTAAGCCTTTTATACTATACACATGAATCAAGAAAAATGTAATTATGCAACACTAGTGTAATTATGCATTGGAAAAACCTCATCATTATCTTCAAAAGTGTCTTCCCCAATTGATAGTGTTTTTCCAAGGTGAAGGAAAGTGGTAAAATCCCATTGGTATCCCCCCCTTAAAAATGCCATTATGAGCATAAACTTCATCAAATAATTTCAAATTTAGTGTCAAATAATATGGTTCTCATTATCTTGGGTAGATCACTATTGGACAGGAAGCTCAAAGAATGAAGAATGAGGGTGCACACAAAAGCAGGAAGGAAAACAGTTAGGCATGCAAAAGAAGGTAGATGTGCAAAAGAAGGAAGAACAAAAGTTGTGAATGTAAAAGAAACATGCAGGCACAAAGATAGGAAAATCATTCCCGAACAATGAGTTGTAATCATGAGTTGTCATAGGGGTTTGGGGATAAGAGGATAGGGTTTTGAGCCCCAAATTCCATGTATAAATATGTAATGGGTTGGGAAGAATGGGGTTTTCTAAGAGAGTGAGAGAATATGTTGTTTCTATTGAGAGAATAGGCTGAGAATGAGAGAGAGTCTATGTTTGAAGGTTTAGGGAGAGTTTGAAAAGAGAGGCTTGCAATGTAGAGAGAGTAGGAAATATGGAGAAGTACATCATGATGTATCTATTGTAAGCAAAGTGCGCAAGCCTAAGATGATTGCACAAAGAGCAATAAAGAAGCCATTTGTTGTGGAGGTAGCCCAATATTTGGGTGAACAATGTCAAATACTATGTCTAAATGTATTTTTATGTGACTGTCCATGAATGTTCTATTTATGTATAACTAGATCTAGATCTTTGTAGTAGATTATTGATGTGTAGTAAAGATGAATTAGTGAAAATTTTGTGTTGAAATCCATGTCATGCTGAAGCTGCATAGTTAAAGTTTACTAATTAATCAAGGGAAAAGGGACAAATAATACGACACACAAGGTAGATACATGGGAATGAACATGCTAATGACATCACATCCCCTCATCCCTGTAGAAACTTGGTTCCTGCAGCCCCAATATATTTCTTGGGTGCGACTTCACTTGCATGTAGGTGATATCAAAAGGGATGGTGTCTACAATTTTTTTTGGTTAGATAACTTGAATCTAGGGTCTTACAACCGCATGCGAACAAATGGTTCCATAGTCAGGACCCAAAATCTATAATTGATGGAATGTTTTGGAGGCCGACTAAGAAAGAGACCATTGAATGGCCAGAAAGGAAGGAATGAGGATTTTATTTAAAAGAGAATAGAAACCCTCGGATGAGCAATGAGCAATGGATGCAAAGGTATGTGTACACATAGATACAAGATATTTTCTTTGGAAAATTTCCGATTATCTTAACTGAGTGGTTAGAAATATTAGTGGAGAATACTAGAAGGTACTGAACTGCAGTGCCAAGGAACTGGACTCCTAAGTTGGTAAGATAGTTGAATTCTATAAGTAATAAGGATTCTCATGCAATTTATTTTTGGTTAGACAACATACTGGGGGGTTATATTACATAATTTGTAGTGGATTGTACCCAGTCATACAATGTTGCAGAGAAGGATTTATTTAAGGGTCTGCGTGGAAGGTTTATGAAAACATTGCATACCCAGATAAAAATGTTGTTTTGCAACAAGTGTGTGATGACAATGGAGTCTGATTGTTAAGGGACTTCACACAGATAGGGGAACTGGGGGATGACCAGAGGATAGTCTGAAGGTAGGAAAGAATGAAGGAAGAAATGAAGAAGGAAGGGAGGGACCGAGGATGAAAAGAAACAAATAAGGTGTATTTGAAGAGGAATATGAGTTTGGAGTATTGCGTAGTGGAAGAAGGTACTAGAGGTTGAAGACTAGGGGTGAGAAAGGAGAGCCACGTAGTGAGTTTGAGAGAAGAGAACCCTACAAAATAGTTTAGATCGTAGAAATACCTCATGTAGAAGGAGAGGAAGAGAATTCACATTTTAGTCCTATAATAGAAGAACCGGTAAGTCATACTCAAACCGGATCCTATGTCAAGTCCACGACCCCATGTGCATCAGCTAGATCATAGGTAACATTTGAGGATTTGTTAAAATCACTTATAGTTTGAAAATGAAGAAAAAGTAGCAGTAGCTAGAGCAGTGGAAGCAGTGCACTGAGTCAAAGTCAATTAACATTGCTAAGAAGAGGTACTACAAAAAACAACATGGAAGAGTTAGACAACACACTGAGACTCCCTGAGATCTAGGGGGTTGGGTCAGAGGACCTATAACAAAATATATTCGTATGTGAAGAATTTCCAAGATGAGGCTGCAAATCTTACACAATTGGCAACAACTTTTAGAGGCCACGTATTATTCTGGTATATGAAACTGCAGAGTACCACACCTATAGGACAAGCAAGGACTTTAGTAGAAATTAGACAAGAATTGTTGAAAGAGTTCAGGAAGCCAAAGTTCAAGTCACTNCAGGAAGCCAAAGTTCAAGTCACAATGCATTATAGAGTTGAATGAAATAAAACAAGTGAAAAATGAGTTAGTTTCAGACTATGATCAAAGATTTAAGGATTTGATGGGTAGTTTGAAATTCCAGATCCCTGATAAACAACACCAGGAATGGTTTATCGCAGGACTACTACCACACATTCGCCAGCCATTGATTCAACAAAAGGTTGTATCACAACTTAAAGATTTGGAGATTGCGATGAATCTAGAAGCATCTCCTATAAGAGATGGTGGGGGCATGGTGCAAGACTATACATAGTTATCTTCCTTAAAAATTCAATTAATAGAGCTTACAAAAGGGAAGGAGAAGCATGAACAAGTATGGTGTACCAAGTGTAGGAATGAAGGCCACCATAAGGATGAATGCCCAACATTTGCACAATATTTGGCCATTAGAGAACTAAATCCATTACTAGGAGGGGCATACTGTGAAATATGTAAGAAATGGGGACATCATTTTACAACTTTTGCAATTCAGTTGTGCACAAAGAGAAGGATTTTAGTGCATTTGATTTTATGAGAGAGTGCACTTCATATATGTATAGGATTTAGGAGGAGAATGAGATGATAGAGGGAGGTGTTCCATACTATAACAATCAGAGAGGATTTAATATAGGAAACCAAAGAGGATTTGGCAGGGGTCGAGGTAGAGGAAATTTTGCCAGAGGGGATAGAGGACCAATAATGTGTTACAATTCTAATCAACCAGGACATTTAGCTAATGACTACCCTGATCCTTGTATAACCTGCACATATTGTAGAGCACTGGATCATGCAACATAACATTATCCTCAACTACTTGTGAAGTGGAAGGAAAGAGGGAATTAGAACTAGAACCCAAATTAGAATGTATAGAAGATATCAATTGAGAAACATAATGAAGGACCTAACATAACAATTGTTATATGCATAGGAGCTAGGATAGGGGTTGATGCGACAGATGGAGGGAAGCAGGTTGAGCAATGGGTGAGGAAATCATGAGGATCTATGCCAAAATTTTACCCTTAGCAAGAAAAGGAGACGTATCAGAGGGAAAGAAAAGAGATAACAGGACCAGATTTGGTAGCCTAAACATCATATGTGCCTCCTGTCTATGATAGTACTATACCAGAAAAGTCGCTTGAGAAGGTAAGTACTTTGAGATAATTTCTAAGAAGTTGCATAGAATTGATGAAAGATTAAACTGTGATGAATTCATTATGTGAAATGATTGATCATTTCACATAATAAAGGGAAATTCATGCCGTATAGAGGGTAGTGAATCAAGTACTACATAAAAATAGGACCAACGAAGAGTTCAAATTAAGTGTGCAGATTGGGGAATATGATGTGGATAACGTTATTTTAGACTTGGGTTATGATGTAAATGTGTTACCAAAGAAGACATGGGAAATAATGGGGAAACCCAAGTTAATTTGGTATCCTATTCATTTAAGGTTGGAAAACTAGCACAATATAGTACCAATTGGTTGATTGACGCGAGTACCTATAAATATAGATGGCATGCATAGTGTAGCATATTATGAATTCATTGAGATCATGGATGATATTCAGCCATATCCAACACTAATAGGGTTAGAATGGGCCTTTAAGAATAAGACGATCAATAATCTGAAGAGGAGGGAAATTATATTTGAGGTAGGAGACTTGAAGGTTACTGCACCATTAGATCTGACATAAGGAAAGAGGTATATCGAACTAGAGAGAGGGAACATAATTGACAACTTATATAATATGATCACGTGGATGGATAACTATGTTAAAACCACTACAGATTGTGCACTAATTTGGATAAGCATTATCTCATGTGCGTCAGATTTCGAGGAAGGTCTGGAACATTGGCAGTAGAGGATGCATGAAGTATCAACTAGATGATGTGCACACATAACTTGATCATTGTGCTAGATTGGAATGAAGTTATGTGATACACCCAAGTATGATGGATTGAATGATATACACTCATTTGTAAAGGAATTTGATTTGTAGGTACCTGAACAAAAAAGACTGTTGGCACTAGATGTTGTCTTAAAGGCCACTCCAACCAGATGGTGGGCTGCACATAAGGAGGGAATGGAAGAATGGTCATAGTGTGGAAGACTAATGCAAGTAATATTTGGTATTGAGGTTGAGTATATTGAAGTGATTGTTGTGGATAAATTCATAAATGTAGACACAAACAAATCTCCCTTGTTCAGGAACCTGAAACTAGAACAAAACAAGACATAGCCCACTCCTTTCCTTAGATTCAAATGAAATGAAAAAGGATAGAAAACTCATGCCTTTTTAACTAATGTTTTTCCTTATTGATTGTAGCTCCAAGCTTGATACAATGCTTTTTAGAAACAAAGACCTATAAAAAGGATCAAACAGAACTAGTGAAAGTAAAAAACATACATATGTTTTAATGAATATATGTAAATAGCCAAGGAGAAATACAAATAAAAACCATTGACAACCTTTATTAGGAAAGGAAAATGTATAACTGTATTAATAAATCAAGAAGCAGATTACAACCAAACGTTGGCGTTGAAAAACTCCTTCCAACAATTCAATGTTCCAATACCCAAGCAATCTCCATTAATTCCATCACCATCTCTTGAACACTTTAGCCCAAATCTCTTAGGACCAATATGAAGTCCACAAAATCTCAATTACAAACCAAGAGTTATTCTCAATTCACCATCATTTTATTATTCATCACCTATTAGTCGTTCCCTTTAGAAGATGCCTCCATTTATAGATTGTATAGGAATCCACGAGGAGGTTAGGATGTCACTAAATCAGGAGAGATGACTGAGATCCAAACCGATCGGCAAACAATTCATCATCGAAGTTTCTCTTCTAGAAGATTCAATAATTTCTTCTTTTTTTCGTAGGTACAAAGGTTGTCACACTCTTAAACCTCAACGAAAAGAGACATTTTCGCACCTTCCAGTGATGTGGAGTTCAACAAGTGAAGTTGTCGCACCTTGCTAGAAAGCAACAAGCTTGTAATTTGGGGATTTTTTAGAGTTTATCCTTCCCAAGAAGATTTTCTCTCAATTTTCTTTCAAAGTTATATGCTTTAAATGTCATAGAATAGGAAGTATCACTTGTTGCGAAAAAATGTTGTATAACAATGATCCAACAGATCATGCTGAGCAACACAAAGACATATGGAGTTATATCATGAAGAAGGAATGGACACACAAGTTAATACATACATTGGATACAATTCCTAATAACTGGTATTTGGAACTAGAAATGCACAGAGAAACAACAAACTAAGACTAGCTAATTCAAAGGTTTAAGGTAACATTTACTTTTGAACATGAATCTACATCATTAGATGCAACTTTACAGGTCATTAGAAACAATTTTTTTTCAGAAGAAGGGATGATGGAGGTAGTACATGTGTGTAGTGCGCACAATGATTCTATGATTGTTCACGAATTATTGGAATTCTATAATGTTGCTAAAGAATAACATAATGAGGAAGATCTAAGGAATATACAAGTACTTGAAACTGAGGGGGAATATGTAGTAGAAGGACCAGGCCTTGAATATGTTGCGTATGCACAACCAATAAAGACACAAAAGGTAAATATTGGGACAAAGGAAAACCCAAAGTTTGCACAGATAGGCGATTACTGGAATGATGAAATTGTGGAGGATATTGCATATTTATTGCACGAGTATCAGGATCTATTCCCAACTATGTTCTCATAGATGAAGGGGATAACTGGTGAGACAAAGACCCTACAGGTTAAACCCAAAGTATAAAGAGAAGGTGAAAGCAAAGATAGATCGAATGTTGGAAGCATGAATCATTGAACCGATCATGGAATCAAAATGGATAGTTCCATTGGTAGTAAAAGATAAGAAAACATGGGATAACAATATTTGTGTAGACCTAAGGAAGCTAAATGATGCATGTCTTCATGATCCATTTCCAACACCTTTCACAGATGGAGTATTAAAGAATGTAGGGGGGAAAGAGGCCTATTATTTCATAGATGGATTCTCAGAATCACACTAGATAAGGATTGAGCAAGAAGACAAACATAATACTAACTTTGCAACAGAGTGGGGAAGTTATTAGTACACAATGATGCCTTTTGGGCTGAAAAATGTACCTGCAGTTTTCTCAAGAGCAGTTGTAGAAAATTTTAAGGAATTTATTCATAAGTTCCTTGAAGTTTAATTAGACGATTGGACTGTATTTAGTGTATTGAAAGATAACATAGAAGTACTCAAGTTAATTTTAGATAGATGTAAACAATGTCACATTTAATTGAATTTGAAGAAATGTATTTTCTGTGCACCTTTGGAATTTTGTTGGTCCATGTGGTATGTAAGAAGGACTTACTAGTGGATCTGGCCAAGATTGTAGTGATTTAAGATTTACAATCACCCACATTATTCAGTCAGTTGAGAGAAAACTTGGGTCATACATGATACTATAGGAAGTTCATTAAGGGTTATGCATAGATTACATCACCTATGGAGAAGTTTTTAAAGAAAGAAGCTAAGTTCCAATGGAATGAGGATTTCCATAAAGGCTTGGATACATTGAAGTAGAAATTAGTGAATGCGTCGATTTTGATATTCTCGTATTGGAAGAAGGAGTTCCATATTCATGTAGATGCGTCATCCATAATATTAGGCACAATACTATCTCGAATAGGGGAATGAGACATAGACCACCCAATTTATTTTACAAGAAGAAAGCTGGGAACAACATAAAATAATTACACTACCACAAAATGAGAAGGGTTGGAAATGGTATATGTGATGTATAAATTTAGACATTGTTGGACGCAAGCCAAATCAGAAGGAAAGGATATTTTTGGAAGAGAAGCATGGAAAAGGAAAAATATAGCTAGAAGGAAAAGCAACACACACACATGCATGGAAGACATAACGACGCTAGGGTTAGGGTTTTTGTAATGCATTGTAATGGTTGGTGATCCGATGATATAAATAAGTAGTACTTAGGAGAGAGAAAGGGAGAGGACAAAGAGAGGGACAAAGGGGAAGATAATTGTAAGGAATTTATGGGTCATTAAGCTAGTGATCTAGAGAAGGCATGAGCAACTCGATTCTGAGGGTTAGATCATAGGCTAGGGATCCTGGTGCGATCTAGTCTTCCTCACAGGGATTGAGGATCCTGTGGGAGAGAAGAAGAACTAAGACTGTAACCATGTGCGGTGTGATATATTTATACTCTATAATAAAAGATTGAGAGCCAAATCTTTGTGGGCGTAGCCTAGGAGGGGGTGAACCAAAATAACACTATGTTATGTGATTGTATGAATGCATCTTTGTGTTCGATGGGTTGATGAATGTTGAATGAATGAATGAATTAAGTAGATCTTGTATTTTACATGCATTTATAGAATAAATGTTATAACATGATGTTAAATGGACTGAATAAAGGCTGCGACATACACGCACAAGATCTCTCTCAATATTAGGTTACAAACATCTAAGTATTGTAGCCACCCATAGAGCTATCTTGGGTGATACTGTGCAATGAGCTCTGTGCACTGTGTTTCCTTCTGGTTTACCAGAGGGGCCGATAGTCTTTAATGGATTTTGTTGGGAAGCTTCTTAGTTATGAACCACGGTCAAAACCAATAGAACAAGACTAGATAGATAAAAGGGAAAACTAGAAAACCAACAATTGTTTATGTTGCCAGCTGATTAGAAGGAAATAGGATTGAGCATATTAGATATGCTAAAGAAGCATCAAAAGAATATGGGATCGGACGACAAGAAGGTGAAAGAATGAAAATCTAAAAGGGGATGTTGAGACCATGGAATCCCATGAAGGCAGAGATAGAAATCTGGTTGAAAAAAAAGGAGCTAGAGTTTGCGCAAAAATATAACAAAAACCTAAATCTAACACCATGCAAATATCTGGACAAGTACGTATTCACCGACTCGCATGAAGTATTTTTCTGTGATTTCCCACACATATTGCAAGAGTGGATCAAAAGATTGAAAGACAAGAATTTGACGAATAGGATCAGACATCTAGAGTGGAATCCTGAAGATATCGCAGAACTACAATGAGTTAATAATAAGTTCACACACGCAGTAGACTTTTGCCTATACAACATTGTTTCCAAATTTATCACAAATTTGCAGTAGACACAACAAAGTCGTACAACGCAGCTGAACAAGAATTTTTGAAGGTACCTTGAGGTATGTATATCAGATCATTATATACTTCCATTAAGATATTTTTATATAATAAAGGTGTAATGAATATGGGGTCAAACAACTAAACTTCCCTGCGTACATGGCGGAAGGGGGGAAACAATGACAGGAAAAGGGAAAAATGGAAGGAGAAGGGGATAAAGGAAAGAAGGAGGAGGCCTTGGACCCAATTATTATGGACAACGAACAGATCAAGGGGATCATGGAGACAACTAGAAATACACATAGTGGAGCACCCTACCAATATAAGATGAAAACCAAGAAGAGAACCGTAGCCACGAGGGAAGGCTTGGAAAGTGACGAAGAGGAGGTAGAGGATCTTCGGGCTGTGGAGAAGATTGAGGAAATCCTGCACTTGAAATATGAGAGGAAGACAAGAGGTCCAAGAGAAGAAGTAGAAGGTAACACTCCTATCCATATCAATTTCAGTGTGAAACCCATAAACCCATGTGCGACTAATACACCAAGAAGAACACCACCATTTAGACAACCAAATTTAAGGAGAAGGAAGAAACATGAAGTACATATACACAAGGAACAACAATCGAGGGAGCCAGGTCAAGAAGCAGAAGTCAAGTATCTACACCGTATGGAGGTAGGAGTTTAACATTTAAGATGGCAAGACATGATCCAACCATCAAGTTACCAGAATTTAAAGGAGAAGCGTCAGAGGACCCGAAGAAGCACTTGTTTATCTATGAAGAGATTTGGGAAGAAAAAAAGATCACGGATGAGGACACTAAACTGGCACAGTTAGCTATCACATTAATATATTGTGCACTGGATTGGTATATGAGTTTAGATGGAACAGTCCGGTTGGGACAACCAGAATGATTGGAGATATCAAGAAGCTTCTAATAAATGAATTCCAAAAGTCGATTTCAGAGGATCAATACATGAACAAGATGATAGAGATCAGACAGAAACCAGGAGAATTGGTATGGGAGATTGACCAGAGATTCAAATGACTAAAGGGAAAGATAAAATATGTCATGAAATATATGCATCATAGGCACCTATTGGTCAATTCACTGTTACCACACTTGAAATATCCACTACAACAACAAAAGTTTCAGATGCAAGAAAAGGCTCTGCAGGCAGCCTTGCAACTGGAAGAAAACCAATATCAGAAGACAAATATAGCCATCGAGGACCAAAAGGAAGATGTGAAGAACTTAACATTCCATCCAAACCAAAATAAGAACAAGGACAAAAGAGAAGTCATTTGGTGTACCACATGTAGGACAAAAGGAAACCATAAGAACGAATGTCCAACATTCGCGCAGTACATGGCAGCAGGAATGCCAAATCCATTACCAACAGAAGGATTATGGTGCGAGATCTGTAAGAAATAGAGTCATGACCCATACCATTTCCCAATGATGCAGAAATACCAGAAGGTACCGAAGAGCTCATATTTCATCTTTTGCAAGTGAGTAGGCCATGATGACCAAGATTGCATAACCATGGATTTGACGAGGGAAAGGACATCATATGCATATAGGGTGCATGAAAAATGATGACTGGGAAAGACACACCCCATTTTAATCAAGTACCAACCATGTACAACACTACACAACAATAGTATAACATTGTGCAACAACCATACAACACTGCGCAACCGCAGTATAATTTTGTGCAACCACACTATAATACCACACAATATAACTAGGCACCTCAGTATAACACACCCCCAGGGGATCAAGCTAGATATAGAGGTGGAGGAAGAGTAAGAGGAGGCTTTGTAATGGGTAGAGGACCAGTGGTATGTCACAATTGTCAACAACTAGGACACTATGCAAGATAATGTCCACTTCCACCAACGACCTATATGTATTGTCGCGCATCAGATCATGAAATGGAAGAATGATCAACACTATTAGGGAAGATCCAAGAGAATATAAATTAGAACAATCAAAATGTTTAGTGGATTTCAACGGAAGCAAGGGATGAACGAAGAAACATCAACATAGTTACATGGGGAGGAACTAAAACATGAAACTACACAATACAACAGGAACCAACACAACACCAATGGGTGAAGAAGAATATCAAACCAAGGAAACAACTTGATGCATAGAACGAGAAGGAGATATTCAAGCAAGACAAACAACAATATCTGAAGCCATACATTGCATCAATATCAACCACACAACATAGTAAGGAATTACCAGAGTACGAGATGCCTCCATCGCTGGATCACACCAAATAAACACAACCCCTAGGACAAGTAAGTACAATTAAAGGCTTTTTGAAATCATGTATAAAACTACTAAATAATCCATCCTCTTTCAAAGGATTATAGAATATGATAAAAATATGTAGCGTAGAATCATAAGGAAAGTTAGAACAAAAAACAATCAATCACCTACATACAAGGATAAGAACAAGTAGGGAGTTTATTCTGAATGCCAACATTGGAGATTTCAACATGGGAGATATTATATTGGATTTAGGATCTGAAGTCAATGTATTACCCAAGAAGACATGACAATGTATGGGAGAACCCACATTAGGGTATTCACCTATTCAACTGAAATTAGAAAACCAACATAGAGTTCTACCAATTGGAAGACTAAAGGAGTGACAATAGACCTGGATGAAGTGTGGACTAAATCCGAGTTCAAAGTAAATGAGATAGTGGACGACACAAAACCTTATCCAACATTGCTTGGTTTGGACTAGGTGTTTGATAACCATACCATAATCAACTTAAATACATGGAAGATGACCTTCGATTCAGGATAATATAGAGTCATTTCTCCATTGGACCCATTAGAGGGGGAGAGGTTCGTAGAGCCTACTTTCTTGGACCTGGAGGAAATTAACCAGTTGTACAGAACAACTGCGGGAGATGAAGATGACATAGGACCAACTGTAGANGATGGGGTACTCAGTTGGTGAAGCATCACCTCATGTGCATTAGACTCAGATACATGCTTAGAAAATTGGCAACAGAGGCTACACGAAGTCTCCACAAGAAGATGTGTAAGAATAGATTGCACAATAAGATGGGTAGGTAAGGAGATAAGGGAACCGCCCAACTTCCATGGGGTGAACGACCTAGAAGAATTATTCACATAGTATGGAGATGAAGTGTTAGAAATCAAAGAATCTTGTCCCTAGATATATCACTCAAGGAAACACCTACGATATGGTGGGGTGTGCACAAAGAAATAGTCAAGGACTGGTACCAATGTAAGAGGTTACTGGGCATTAGGTTTGACGCAGAATAAGGAAGCAACCAATGACAAAAATATGATGGATAAGGGGCACCAAAAAAACACTTGAAGAAGTGCAGAGCACTATGGAAAATTACACCACTGAAGGAATGGACTCACCATTTCATGCACACATTAGAGGACATCCCAACAAACTGGTATACAGACCAAGAACTACGTAGAGGAACTACGTGCTAGAAAGTACTACAACAAAACTTCACAATCACTTTCCCATTTGATCATGAGAACCCCAACATAGACACAACACTTAAACAAATTAGATGGGTGATATTAATTGAGGAACCCAAAGTTGAACTTACCACAAAAGACCAACAACAAAACAAATAGATAGTGAGAGAACTACTGTCATGCTACCATGTGTAGGAAGAAGCACCAGATGAAGATGACCCACGTGATATTCAGAATGAGGAAGTTGAAGGTGAGAGAGAAGTGTAAGGTCCACCTTTGGAATCAGAAGTGATTGATGTGTTGATCAAAGTGAAGAAAGTCAACATTGGGACAATTGCGAATCCCAAAATGGCCAGCATTGGAGACTATTGGGATGAGAAAATAGTGGAAAGTATAACATAGTTACTGCGCAAGTACAATGACCTATTCCCAACAATGTTCACATAAATGAAGGACATAGTAGGGGAGACAGGAGAAATGAAGATACCACTCAGAGCTAAGGCAAGACTGATCAGAAAATGACCATAGAGACTAAATCCGATATATAAGAGAAAAGTCAAAGCTGAGATTGATAAGATGTTGGAGGATGGAATCATAGAACCTGTAGAATAATCCGAATTGATAATCTCGATGGTAGTTCAGGAGAAGAAACAAGGGGGGATAAGAATATGTGTCAACTTGAGGAAGTTGAAAGATGCGTGCCTACATGACCCATTCCCTACCCCATCCACAGATGAAGTCCTGGAGAATGTAGGAGGACATGAAGCTCATTCATTCACCGATGGGTTCTCAGGATACCATCAGATCAAGATAGCACCAGAAGGCAGATACAAGACCAATTTTTCCATGGAATGGGGATCCTACTAGTATAAAGTCATTCCATTTGGACTGAAGAATGCACCAACAATATTTTCTAGAGTAGTCATAGCTACATTTAAATAATTTATCCACCAATTCCTAGAGGTATATTTGGATGAATGAACAATCTATAGTTTGTTAAAATACCATGTAGAGGTCTTGTAGATGATGTTAGAAAGATGCAGGCAGTGTGAGATATCATTAAATATCAAGAAATGCATCCTTGGAACACCTTTTGGGATACTATTGGGCAAGACTTGCTAGTAGATCATACCAAGATTGCAGTAATTGTTAACCTACCACCACAAAAACTAGTTCGTCAATTGAGAGCAACATTGGGACACACATGATACTACATGAAATTTATAAATGGGTATGCACAAATCACTGGACCAATGGAGAAATTGCTAAAGAAAGACACAAAGTTCCAGTGGAATGAGGACTGTCAACACAATTTGGATACCCTGAAAGAGAAGATGGTAACTGCACCAATACTAGTATTCCTATATTGGAAAAAACAATTTCACATACATGTATATGCATCGGCCATAGCACTTGGAGATATTCTAGTGCAACCAAGAGCATGATAATTGGATCACCCGATAGCATTTTCTAGCAGAAAATTTTCAGAATCAGAGCATAACTATAACACCACAGAGAGGGAAGGCTTAGCTATGGTCTACATGCTTCAGAAATTTAGGAATTATTTATTTGGGAAACATTTCAAGATATTCACATATCATTCCGTGCTCAAATACCTCGTCAACAAGTCAATGTTGGGGGGAGGAGAATTTGTAGATGGTTGTTACTGCTTCAGGAATTTGACTTTGAAGTGATAGTCAAACCAGGAAAGTTGAACGTAGGACCTGATCACCTGTTGTGGATTACTAACAGAGATGAACCCATGAATCTAGAGGAAATATTTCCCAACGCACAGTTATTTTCAGTCCAGATAGCCAATGCATACGTCACATACATCATCCAGTACTTGAGTATAGGGATTACACCACATGAATACAACACTACGCAGAAGAAAAATCTGGTAGTCAAGGCTATATACTACCAGTTAATTGTAGGACACTTATACAAAATGGGTGCAGATAACATCTTGAGAAGATGTGTGCTAGAACATGAAAGACCAAGGATCTTAGCAGAAGCCCATGAGGGAATAGCAGGAGGACATTATGCAGGAAAATATACCACGTAGAAGGTATTGCGCGTAGGATTATGGTGGCCGACCATGCACATAGACTCAAAGGACTACTGCCAAAAATGTGATGTATGTCAGAGGGTTGGTAGACCGAATAGAAGGGACAATATGCCACTGCGACCACAAGTAACTTTGCAAGTATTTGACAAATGGGCAATATATTTTGTCGGACCAATTAACCCACCAACAAAAAGGTCAGGAGTGAGATACATTATTACTGTGACAAAATACCTGACAAGATGGGCAGAAGCAACACTAGTAAAAGATTGCAGTGCAGAGACAACAACACACTTCCTGTTTGAGCAAGTGATCACTAGATTTGGTTGCCCGAGGATCTTGATGAGTGACCAAGGAACTCACTTTATTAACAATATTATTAAGGCTATGACAGAGGAATTTGAAGTTCATCATCAAAAGAGTACACCATACCATCCTCAAGCAAATGGAACAGTGGAATCCTTTTACAAAATCCTAGAAAATGCACTAACGAAGATCTGCAATGTTAATAGGGATTATTGGTACCTAAATATACCAACAATACTGTGGGCATACAAGACTGCATGCAAAAAATTGACAGGACAAACACCATTCATATTTGTGTATGGACAAGACGCCATGGTGCCATTAGAATTTTTGGTACCTAGTCTGCACGTAGCATCAATTACAAAAATGACAGAACGAGGTGTAGTACAGGAAAGGATAAATAAGATGATGATCATGGAGGAAGACATGATTCTAGAAAGGTTTCACCAAGAATTCCAGAAAGAAAGGGACAAATCTTGGAATGACAGTCATATTAAGAGAAAATATTTCAAGGAAGGAGACTTAGTCTTGGTGTATGAGAAAAAATCCCTTCAACACCCAGGAAAACTCATAATGCATTGGTTGGGACCATACAAAGTGAAGACTGTCACAGACAGGGAAGCTGTACAGTTGAAAGATTTAGGAGGAAAAAAACTCAGAGGGATGATTAATGGGAGTCGACTGAAGCTGTATAGGGATAGTCGACCTCCTGGCACTTTAAAATAAAAGAAAAAAATAGGAAAGATAACGCACCAAACATCAAAAGAAAAGGCATAGGGTGCTGAGAATAGGATGAGCAAAAATGATCAGAAATGATAGCACGACAGAGAAAAGTCCAACGGTCACTACAAAGAAGAAACAACAGGAAAGACATATACGACAAATAACCGTCAATGGACGATGGATATCAAACTTAAATAACAAAAATGAATGATAGGACGCCATATTAATCATGCCAACTAGAAATGGAAAGGGAATTTAATAACAAGTACATGGGAAGCATCGGTTCAATTAAAAAAAAAATTGGGTAATGTATCCAAGAAGCTTCACACAATTCCTATATAATCTAGTATGCGGGATGGGGGAGGATATTGTGCAACTTAGAAAAGCGTAGAGCGATAAAGTATACATAACAAAGAATGAAGTTTGCAAAGGTCACAGAGTCTATTGAGATCGACAAACAACACCCTTAATACCATGGCACCACCCAAACAGGGACAACCTATCCAGAAGGGAATATGACCCCAAAGCAATGCCAGATCCCCACCACAAGCACATGGAAGCGATCGAAAACCACTTCAGCCTCCATAAGTTGTCAATGTGGACAAAATCCCATCACTCGATATGACACCAGGAAGCCCCACACCTATTATGGAAGAAAACCAATAGAAAACAATAGTGGGCATGGACATGTATGTACCAAATGGAGGACATGGACAACAAGATGAGGATTCAGGAAATCATTCACACCGCAAAAACCCTGAACAAGGCCCGAGAGTTAATGGGACGACCTCAAACCAAGAAGAAACGACCACGCTAGAAAGGTCACACACAACCATGCCGGAATAACCACATGAGGGAACAATGGAATATCTCACTAATCGACCAGATGAGTATGTAGAGGAGTGAACAATAGAGGCTGGAACCTTGAGTCAGCCACCACAATGGAAAGGAAAATAGGTAGTACCAAGGTCACCATTTTGACATGTCGCCACAACCATTGTCTTACTACGCATACCAGAAGGGGTTTGTATCATAGGAAACATGTTAGGTCATGTGGATAAATTGAGGTACTCATACCATAACGTGACGAACATGGATAAGTTCCCAGAATCTGCCAAGAAAGTTTACCTACAAACTGTGGGTATAGGACACTTTGGCGAACCAATTAACGAACCAGTCCAGTGGGAAACCGGACTGGCCAAAACCAAGATTCTATACATGTTGGACATACCATACTTTGGGAGAGGCCAATATGCAAACAACTACGTCAAGCAGCTGATGGAAGTTACCCATGGAGGATACATGTTGATGGACTAGATCATCTCAATAGACGTAGAGATCATTACACACATCATAGGGTTGCCATCACGGGGGGAGTCACCCACGTAGTTCCTTGATGATAAAACTAAGGAGAAGGGATTGGCCGAGGAAATGAAGAAAAATAATGGTATAGAAAGGGGGTCAAGCGTATTAGTGATGCAACGACAAGAATGGCCACACAAATTATGGCATGAAAATTACTCAGGAAATTCCACAAGGAGGAAGACCCAACTAAGGTTTTTGCAGTTACAACACAGTGTGTGGAGGGCACCACACTCAGCTAGGCCCCATATTTTCTAAACCTATTCTTGGACAACTGCAAGGACGCGCAGGATCTGGGGACAAAATTTCACCATTCCTCACTACTTATCCTGTTTACCTTGATTAGATGGAAGGAGCCTAGGTATTCATTCTTTGGCACAAGACCCAGGCCTTTCCATGCAACACACTACCTATTGTTGGGGTGGGCATCATATCCCAAGAACATAAAGGCGAATGCATCCATATTTGAAGGATATTATGAATACCTACAGGAGAGCATTGCCAATACTTGGCAAGTTACACCGGAAATAATCACACATTATGGCATAGCCAACTTCAAAGTTACTAGGAATGTAATGTGGATCTAAGAGTGTAAGGATCCTGACAACCAATGGATACAATTGTGCTACTACATCAAGGAGGAGGACATGTATATGGCCATCAAGGATTGGAACGATGACTGGAGGATTCCTGTCCCAAATCAAGAAATGCCAACAGGAATGGAAGAGGAGGCAGGGCGGGAACAAACATCTATAGAAGAGATAAAAATGGACAAGAAGCCAAGGACAGGTCAGAACAAGGAACAAAAGAACAAAGGGGGGCATCCAAGAAGAACAAAACCCATGCAGGGAAGAAGAACAACACCCAGGTGGGGAAGAAGAACAACAACCAGGCATTGTAGGTACAAAAGAAACAAACTGAGGAAGCACATGGAAGCACATCGAGTGCTACTCTGTAGGAGCGATGCCAAACTAAGAGGCCAATCATCCAAACAGTGGGTACACACAAGAAACTTAAGGTGCACAAAACTCCCCCAGAATACATGATCACGGAGGATGTTGCAGACATGATGGCCCAAATGGTCCAAGACCACACAGTGGAGGATTTTGAAAATTCTTAGCACTAAAGGGACATGATTGAGGAGGAGCTAGCATACATGCAACAACTCCTCTAGTAGCTCAAAGAATCATTGGGGGCCAACGACAACATAGGAATAGTCCCATCAACATCACAGGTAGGATGCAAGGGTGGATCAAGCGAGCAAGATGGGATCCAGATGAAAACACAACCAAGATCGACATTTGACATCACAACCAACATGTTGCGCATGGATGAAATCATGGGGCAGAAACCCCTAAAGGACTTGGCCCAAATACAGTTGTTATTAATGTGGATACCAACCAGGCCTTGTATAAAATGCAAGTCAGTGTCACGCATGAGGTACAGTCATGTGTGCGCATAGACGCAACGAAATTACAGTAGACAAGGGACAATCGGGACGAGTTGGAATTGGTACTCAAGCAGGCTAAGCTTGAGACCAAATATGAAAAAGAACACACGGATAGGCTGGATCAATAATTGGTCATAGCCTATGAGAAAATCCCAAAGAGTGCACATGAATCAGAGCTCACATTGACATAGAATATTGATCAAATTGTGTAGACAATAGATCAATACAGGAAGGAGATCGAGCACCTCCGAGGACAACTTGGACCTACCACTCTACCAGAAGTAAAGATTCATAGGAAGCAAGAGGAAAA
>JASDQU010204680.1:6489-18813 GCA_032191745.1 Picea mariana
TGGAACTAGTATGTTTGCGACACTCGATCCTCCTTTGTAACGTAGCATTCTTTTATTCTTTTTCAAGATTTCCAAAATGATTGAAAAAGACAAAAAAATCAAATATACCCCAAAAAGAGGAAGGGAAAAGTATTTTCTTTTTGTTGGCAACACAAGGAGTTGCCCTTGGACAAAGCACATCTTTCCGTTTGTTCGAAAAAGATCTGGGATATAGTATGACCTTAGGAAGCTATTCTCATAGAGCTGTGTCCTCCTTCGTTTGGTTATTCCTCCGAACATATGGAGAGTTGGCGTTGCCTCCTGCATTGTCAACTTATGTCAATATCATGTTGCCCAAGTCTCATCATTTGTCATGCTACTGTCCAAGGGAATTTTTTACCAAGCTCGTGTCGGCCTTTCTACAGTTTGTCTCTTATCCTCATGCCCGACCATCCTAAAACACCAATCAAAATCCTTGTTCAAAATCAATGAAGTTCTTTTCCTGATCACCGAGATCCTCTTGTCTATTCACGATGAGCTTTCGAATA
This sequence comes from Picea mariana, assembly GCA_032191745.1. Classification (NCBI taxonomy): domain Eukaryota; kingdom Viridiplantae; phylum Streptophyta; class Pinopsida; order Pinales; family Pinaceae; genus Picea; species Picea mariana. The sequence continues at coordinate 7,017 of JASDQU010204680.1, forward strand.
CCTCTGGGTAATGAAGTCGTACACTCACTCTGGGTAATGAAGTCATACACTCACATGGCCCAGACATGGGTTTCCACGTGGCACCCCCTCCAAGGTATAAAAGTGTGTTTGTGTGTTTTTTGGGGTTGGAACTTGCAACCTCCGAGGGACACATCAACGACTTGGCAAGGTCAGGCTACCATCCCACCCACATTTTATTTCTTAACACTATATGTTTTAATAAATATTAAATTTTTCATTATGGTATGGTTGGCGAGGGTCCGGGTTGGGGCTTAGCCCTAGCCCCCGGTTGCATTACTTACGCCATGTGACTACCATTCAAGCTTTGTGCATGGGCTTTTAAAACAGACGGTCCTCTCCAATTTTCACCTTATCCAATGGTCCTCTGCTCACACGTCAGACACTTGTCAACACCAAAACCAGCCTTGCAATGGTTCCTATCTAAGCACCTAGGGTCCTCCCACATGGGGGCATGCGCCTAGGATCTCCGTCGAGAAGAGGGGCCAGATTTTGTGGGAAGGCGCTTGTCCTGGGTTTTTGACATGGAAAACACTGTGATCCAGGTTCAGTCAGTCTGGGTGCGTTTTGGCGAGCAAAGACTTCAAAGATTTGGGAGAAACTTCTAGGGAGTGATTCCAACTCAGTTTTTGGCCAAACCAGGTGTAGGAAGAGCCCAAATAGGGGTTTTGGGATGTTCTAGAGCCATTGAAGCCATCCATTTCTCGTTCTGAGCATTGTAAAGTATTGATTTTGACACTTTGAGAATTAATGAAAAAGATCCATTGGAAGCTGGACCAAAAGATGTAGCCCAAGAGAGGGGTGAACTCCTTTATCATTTTATTGTGTTAATGTGTGTATTAAGATGGATGTTTATGATTGTTTATGCTGCTCATGATTAAGTAAAACAACTCATTAATATTTATGTGTTTGTCACTTGATCCTATTACCCAAGAACATATCATTTCACTTGAAATTTTAAAAAGATTCAAGCCTTTACATTTTCAGATTAGTCATACCACTAGATATTCATGGATGTGATAGGTCAGCTCATGATGAGACCTCCTATTCCTCAACTAACCTTTTAATCATTATTTATTATATTGTGGGTCCCATTTACTTGAAGATAAGCATTTCACTGTTTTCTTGGGTGATCCCTGGGTGAAGCATATGGAAGGTTTATACAAGGCTTTTATCTTTTACCCAACATCAAACCCTCTGGGAATTCAGCCCCTTCTTCCCATAGAATGAGGGACAACCCCTTCTTGGGTCAATACACCATAAAATCCAAAGAGATAAGGAAATGCAGGGGAATAATGATGGAAAGTGGTAAGTATAATTGAGAATGGTACAATGGATCTTTAAGGGAGTTCCTAGTAACAAACCCATCCGCAAGGAAGACCACTTACTAGGGAAGAATGTCAACCACCAAGGTGAAGTGGGGAAAAAGGCATAATGTCCAAGCATATATCATGAAATCTAGATTAATCTAAGATACAACATACTCAATTGGATTAAATATTTAAATGATGCTTACTATAATATTGGCTTATACCTCATGGAGCAAGGCTCACTACCTTCCAGAAGCCAGTTGATGTTGTGGATGCCATCTAGAAATATGTGACCATCTGTGCTAGTGAGAAGGGTTTCCATCTGTGAAAAAGGGTATTGTTGGTCATGTAGTCTCTCGACACTCCATATCTACAACCTGAGGGCCTCAAGACATAATCTCCTTAGTTATCCACAAAATGGGGATAACATCTGGCTCCTACTTGGGGACATGTGCTTGTCATAGAGTGCTTGAGAACCACAAAATCTTCTGGTAGACCAGCGTCTGCAAGGAAAAATCAAACTGTCAACTGCAGGATGGACTACTCATCCTTGTTCTCATATGATCATAATCAAAACCAACTAAGCTAGAAAAAGAAAATTTTGACATTTTTTTTTTAAATTCTAAACTAAGCATGAAATCAATATGCAAGTAGAACAAAATGAAAATGAAATGCATCTAAACTAGTATGAGCAATCAAGATGAAAATGTAGGGAATCAAAATGACTTACCTAATTACCTGAGGCATGGGCCCTGAAGATTTTATGTGACCTGGATGTGAGGTTGGAGAAGAGATCCATCTACCAGTAGTGGTATCTTCCTCCCATCTATTGTTGTCAGATAATACCTTTATTTGTCAGACTTCTTCCTGATGATGTAAGGGCCAAACCATGAATTGTTGTCTTTTTGGTCATATCTGGGCTTGCCCTTTCTTTTGTCCCACATGAGAACAAGACTTAATTCATTGAAAATGATGCAAGGTGTATTTTCATTGTTTGGAGGCTCTGTGTGGACTGTATCTTTGACGATTTATTCATGTTTCTCATCTTCCTTCTTCAAATGGATAGACCCTGGTTTCTTCCCATAGTATTTTGCAAGTTTGTCTTTGTATTGATCTGTCCATGGAAGAAGTGTGTCTATGGAGTCCTCCTGCATAAAAGGTAGATTAGATGGATCATACTCAATGGTCTATGGGAGTACATCATAATCACATTCATTGGCATAATCAAAACCATCAGGATCCATCACGTGTCTATCAACTTTCTCTCGATTGTATAGTATCTAAAAAATTCCATCTCCCATAGGAATGTGTGCATTGGTGAGATCCATGCTAAGGAAACCACCAAGAGCAGTAGACCAACTCCTAGATAAGATAATTCCCCAAGCATATGGAACATCGATCACTATTATGTCCATGAGAATACTAATATGTGGAAAATCAATCAAGAAAACCTCAATGTCCTCACATAACCTAAGAACTTTGAATTTTTTGGAATCAATTCCACACACATTGCCATAAGGTTGAGTTGTCTTCAATCCAATATATTTCATTACCTTCAATGATATGACATTTTCTGAGGCCCCTGAATCAAGTATCTAGTTGTTCAAGCGAATTTAGTTCATGCCTAATGAAATATAGAAAGGAGGGTTCTTGTCCCTTGGTTGATCGATATACATAGTGTTTAACATGATGGGAGGATCCTCCATATAGGCTGGCACCAGTAAGATTTTAAAAAATCCCCCTTTCACAGAAGGGATATTACACATCTCTATCACTGGGACCATCATATTCAATTTACCAAACATGCTTGCAACATCTATATTCAACTGAATGTCATCTGTAGGAGTTGGATTAGGAAGAAACTCACATACCAGTGACAGAGGTGTAAAAGGAAGAGTATCAGGCTGTGACGGAGGGGCTGAAGCATTTTTTCTTCTATAGGTTAGAATTTCCCTCCTCCTTAATTCCTTCTTCTGATCATCTGTTAATTTATTTAAGGCTCAAAGTCTCCCCTCTCTTTCTCCTATTATTTTGGCTTCATTGATATGTTCTTGGGTAACCTATTCATTGCTAAAATTGCAAATCATGAAGTTTATATCACCAGGATAATATTTGTCTCATCGGAGGCACTCATCTTCCCTGTGGGTTTCTTGGCATGGGATACACCAAGATTCTATATCAACTATCCCAACAAGTTTCAAAGTATCTGGGGCCTTTGCCTCTTGTTGAGGTCTTAGTTCCAACAAGTGGCATCTCTCTGATGTCTGGAAAACTGAGGTCTAGGAGCAGATTGATTTCTTTCCATTGTAGTCATATGGTTCATAAGCTGATTCTGCACCTAAACAAAATGAGTATTCATTTGGTCCAACTTCTGAGTCAGGAGAGAAATTGGATCAGAAACATTATTGTTGGAAACATTCGTCCTTGATTCTGTCTTGATACGAGGGTACTAAAAAGGTTCTATTTTTTAATCAAGGATATTCTCTTCAATTTCAATAATAAACTCTTTATCCTCTTCCAATGATGTAGGATTTGTATCTTTGAGAATGTATCAGAACTTCCCTTCAAAATCATTCATGTAAAGGAGATGAACCAATGATGTTGTAGGACTGTAATCTGTTGGAATTTGATTGTACAACCTACAAATATTGAAATGAATTCCTTTACCGTTTCATTCTCCTTTTTATTTATTTGATTGAACTGAGTCCCAAGTGTCCCACCATCTACTTTTCTCGACCATCTTCTCTTGAATAAGTTGGAAAAAGCATCATGGGATGTAATATGATTATCAGGGAGTCCTTTGAACCAATCAAGGGCTTTTGCAGTCAATGATGAAGCAAATAGCCTCATGTCCACATCTTCATGATCAATACCTCCATTGTCCATGTCCCAACCCATGACATAAATATGGTCTTCAAAAATTATCACATTGTTTCCGGGAACTTTGGCAACCACTTGTTGACTTATGTTGGCATTTTTTTAGGGTAACCTTGGATATTGTCCATGTTAAGGGGTTTGTAGAGGTCCCTTTCCCAAGGGAGAGCCATTGGAACAAGAGGAAGGGTATTATGGAAAACTATTTTAGCAACGAGAGACTTGAGAAGAGGCCCTCTTTGGTAAACCTTAGAAGGTTTAAACCTCCTAGGGGGAAAAGGTTTGGGGAAAGAAGGATTCTGGGAAGGTGGAGTTGCTAGATGAGTTTCAATATGAGATCATTAAGGAAAAGGGAAAGGGAATGTCCCTTAGGTGGAGTCGCCAGGAAATATAAGGGAAAGGCTTTGGGATATCTTACCAAAGTGTCGTTAGGGTTTGAAGAAGAATCAAAATATTTCCCAGCAATGATGCTGAAATGTTATAGCGCAAGTTGTAGGTTGGGAAAATCTCGACCCAACCATAAATCAAGTGCTTCAACTTGGGAATCCTACACCCAATGTCACCTCGATGTAGGTCCTACACTTCAAGGGTGATGAGGTCACTCTGAGAAGGCAATCCTGGTGACCCTAGGGGGATTGAGATGGATATGGAGAGAAATGAAAGTGAAGCCTCTAGAGTTCAAGTCTAAGTGGAGTGAAAAGTGGGAAGATATGCCTTTGAATTCAAGTAATTGTTTCCCCAAAGGTATAGTACTTCTCCGGATAATTGTACCTTCCCGAGACACAAGAAAATCCAACTTACAATGATATATGTTAGTATGGATCAACAAGTTAAGCTTGATGTCCCTAATTTGCAGAAATATATGACAATATATATCATCAAGTAAGACATTCAAATCAGCATGAGATCAATCAACAACATTATCAATGAGTATGGCAATCAATTATGACTGAAAAATGGCACTTTAAGGCTGAATAAAGAAAGTTGTTATAACATGTGTTTTCCATAGGAAATTGCAGCCTTATGGTTGTATAATTCACTCACTTTTATTAGAAAATTACACCATCAAAACATGCCAACAATTATCCCAAAAGATGTTCCCTAATTAGTGGAGTTAGTGTGCAAAATTTAGGAGCTAGTCTAGGGTTAGTTTAGGAGTTATGGTTAGTAGTTTATCTAGGTTAGATTAGCCCTAATGGCTGTAGGTTAGGGTTTTTAACAGAAATTAAAGTAGTGGGAGAGAGGGGACACCCTAGTATGGGAATACTCATCTCAATGAGGCAAACCAACTCCAAGCAAGAGATCTTTCAAAAGATAAAATTTCATGTTTCCCAAGGCAATGATTTTATATCCCCAATGCAAAAAATATATGTCTAGTGCCTTTACTATTGGGTTAATGGAGTCAAATAGAGAAATCACCAGAGGAGATACCTCCTTGGGGGTGTAATCCCTTTTACTTCCCAAGACAAGTTTCTCTAGCTAGGGTTTAAGCTAAGAGGGTGCATGCCCTTATACTTCTCTTATCAAACCCTTGTTTAACCAATAACATGAAGCATAAAACGATGAAGACTATGGTGGGGGTTTATGCCCTTATACTTCCCACCTAGCTCCTAGAAAAAAAATCACTGACTTGAAAAGAATGATAGCATAAAAGTAAAATACCATACCAAAATCAAGAAAGATACTAAGATAATCCACCATAAAATCTAGAAAGCATTCATCCAAGGCTAGTGCGTCACTCCTCTATCAACCATTCATCAATATAGCCATAAACAAGTGCACAAGAGACAAATAGAGCCAAATACAATGAAAATTTCAGATCAATACTTCCCACAATGAGGGAGAGTTAAGTTAAAATGAGATCTTATGATCTCTTATTTATACAAAATGTCACCAAGGTGACTTGTCCATAAATTAAGGGGTAAACCATAAGACTAGGGGTCAACAACCCTAACATTCCCCCCTTTAACAAATTAATATTAAATAATTCATCTAAAGTTTCATGTTTGCACAAGTGAACCCTAATTTTACATTGACGTCTCCCCTTTAGGGGACGCTTTTCCACTTAGAAGAAGTTGTTGGTGTTGGAGAAGCATGGGTAGGCTTCCAAAGGCCACATGTCAAGAATTTAGACAATCTCCTCATGGTGAATACCCTCTTCTCCTCAAAACATCCATGTGTAAATGAGTGGCACCTCACCACCAATCCCTAACCCCCCCGGGTGATGTCATGCCTCTAGGAGTTACATTTTTCCTCTCCTAGGAAAAATGTTTGGCATGTGGGGGATAGGCTATGTCATCCAAGTCAATATCAAGGCCTTCCAATTATGATATTTATCATCCAGCATGTGGTCCCTTGGCATCCAACATGTGGGCTTGAAGCCCCATGGAATCCCAAACTAGGCTTGTTCTCCCAAAATTGTCCACCAACTAGGTCATGCAAAGACAAATGTGCAAGCCCTCCAAGGATCTCAAGTCATAACACCATGATAAGTGAATCAAATCAATAAATGGGCCACCTAAGCATGTGCATCAAAGATCACTATATCAAACAATTAAATGCTCAAAGACACTATGTGACTTGTCAAGCTTGAATATGATAGGGCTGACAAGGTGTCTTATTGGGTATATCTTTCCCTAGGTCAAGGAGAGTTTTCTAAATATCCCTCTCTAATCCATGTAAAGCGGATGAAGTGGTTGGGGTCAAGACTCAATGGGAATAGGGATCATGAAATTCAAGGGATCGTAGTGTCTCATTCATGGGTGCCTTTGTAGAGGGTGTGTGGTACCTTCATCCGCAATGCACCTTTTCCAATCCCATCAATTGCATTTTATATTTATTTCTTTATATTTTCTTTCAATGTAGCATAAGGAGAGGTTGAAGGTCACTACCTTGGCATCATGACCAAATGATGGGAATTTCACCCACAAACACCTAGTGGAAATGAGAATGTTGGTTCGTTATGATACCCCCTTTCTCTCAGCCATGCAACTGAGAGCCATTACCCTGGTTTGGTGACCATATGATGGCAATGTCATACCAGTAGATATACATGGACATGATAGGATATCTCGTGATGAGACCTCCTATCCCTCAACTAACCTTTTAAGCATTCTTTATTATATTGTGGGTCCCCTTTACTCAAAGATAAGCGTTTCACTACTTTGTTGGGTGATCCCTGGGTGAAGCATATGGAAGGTTTATACAAGGCTTTTATCTTTTACCCAACATCAACCACTATGGGCCTTAATCCCCTTCTTCCCATAGAATGAGGGAAAACCCCTTCTTGGGTCAATACACCCTAAAATCCAAAGAGATAAGGAAATGGAGGGGTAAAATCATGGAAAGTGGTAAGTATGGTCAAGAAAAATATGATGGCTCTTTAATGGAGTTCCTAGTATCCAACCCATCCCCAAGGAAGACCAATTACTAGGGAAGAATGTCAACCACCAAGGTGAAGTAGGGAAAAAGGCATAATGTCCAAGCATATATCATGAAATCTAAAGCAATCTAAGATACAAAATACTCAACTGGATTAAATATTGAAATGATGCTTACCATAATACTGAATTGTAACTCATGGAGGAAGGACCACTGCCTTACAGAAGCTAGCTGATGTGGTGGATTCCATCTGAAAATATGTGACCATTTGTGGTGGTGAGAGGGGTTTCCATCTGTGCAAAAGGGTATTGTTGGTCATGTAGTCTCTCGACGCTCCATATCTGCAACCTGAGGGACTCGAGACATAATCTCCTTAGTTATCCACAAAATGGGGATAACACTGTCTAAAAGTGTATTTGTTGTCCAAAAATTATGTCATATCAATCAAAACTTTCCGCAAAAGAAAACAACATTGTTAACATTAAAACCATATTTGATATGAGAGGCGGTTTGCCTCTATTAACTACTGCTGTCTTTTGATATTTTGTTGTTTTTCCTTTTGTAGTAGCCTTAGGCTGATTGGAACCTTGAGGATGGATTTCACTAATGACATGGGAGAAATTATCCTTGAGGTGGAGATGGGAGGACAATGATTTAGATGAATTTTCGGAAGAGTTAGGGGAATTGGCCACTTTTTTCCCTTTATCAATCTCTAGTTTGAGAATAGTACTTTTAAGCCTTTTGCTTGCATGTGAAGATTGGGATGGTGAAGAAATGTGATCATCTTGGGAATTTGAATTAAATGGTGGTGGAGGAGGGGGCAATGCCAACGATACTGTAGGAACACCATTATGATGTGCATCAGGTTGATGTACAATCTCTTGCCAGCCATCATTTTCAGGTGGTTTCGGCTGAATAGAAACATGAGGGGGGACACAGATACCAGAGAAAATTTTGTGTGGCTCAAAAGGAGGCCTCTCGGGCCTAGTTTGCAGAATTTCTTGGCCAACTAGATTGAAAAATCCAGCTTGGAAAAGATGATTTAGTTCTTGTAGATCAACATCAAAATGTATTGAGAATCATGGCCTTATATGGCCTCTTTGCCACTTGTTTACTCTAACTTTGTTTACACCTCTCCCATTGTTTCCCCTACTAAAGAAACTCATCCCGAAGAAATATTCCAATAAGAATATAAAAACTTTTAACAATCCATTCGCTAATACTCTAACTAAATAAAATCAAGATGTTGGCTCTATCATTAAAAAACATAAGCATATACAATCCATCCATTAACACAATTTCACCAAATCCAATTTAATAATTAACTGCAATTGAATAAGGAATGATAGGGTCATTGGGAACATGAGGGGGTTTATAATGAACGAAAAATGGTAGCATGGACGAGAATCAACAATGAATACTCTTCAAGCAACACATAGTCCTTTTCTTCCAAAAACAATATCTCCATGTCGCAATTTCCAACCTAGAATCATTATCCAATCCTTTTTAATCTTTTACTTTAAAAATGATATTTAAGGTAACAGAACAGGGGATGGATAAATGCTATTGGGAAGGTGGCGGGCGTATATTGAACGAAAAATGAAAAAATGAACGGGAAAAATAGCGATTACTGTTATGTTACAAGAAATAACATTTATTATATTTAAAATCAACATTGCCAATATCTACAAAATCATTTGAATATCCACTATTTTCCATCCAAAACTTCCACCAAATTTGTTTGTGCCATAACACTCTTTTAAACTTCACACACAAGATCCACAACCCGACAAAAATATTTTTAAATCATGCAATATAAAACTCAGGTGAAATCAATATGATTATTAAAAAAAGATGAATTTCATTTCTCCTTTTAAACTATCATAACATTTTGTAGGAGATTGTTTACAAAACAATTTAGCTCAGACATAATCATACAGAATGTCCCAAACATCATGAGAGGAAGAGAAACATAGAGTTATTCTCTTTCTATTATATAATATTCACGTCAAAACCTCCAATAACAACTGCAAACAAACCGGGTTCGAAACCCCCTACGACTTTGTTGGCATTGTTTCCATAACATTCCTACTAAACTCAAATTCAACCAAATCACCTCATATTTAAACAAAAAACTAACCACAATTTTGTGGGTGACATGAATACTTCTGACTTTTTGTGTCAAATATTTAAACAAGACTTTGAAACTGGATTCATATTATTTACTTTACCACATTATCAGATGGGAAAACAAGGTTTGGGACTGACAAATAGGTACAAGCCTCAAGGTATGGCTGCAAGAAAAACCAAATATTTAATTCCCAGAGTGATTGTAAGATAATACACAGAGCTCCATCACCTTTTAAAATAGTGGGAAGGATAATACAAAATGGTTGTAGGATTTTGAAAGTGTGGATATGCTTAAGGATATAACACAATAATCATGAAACCGACTGTGGGTCAAATAATTCAACAAAATTTCAAAAAAAGATTTTCTTTTATTCATTCTCCTGTGTATTGGAAGAGGAGAAGAAGCATGAATCAGACATATAGACGTAGGGCTTGAAACATGGGTTGTGGGCAACATAAAACCCAACTCTTTTCTTTCAATAGACAGCAGGATAAAACACACAAGCCACCCACAACATCCAAGTTGTGGTAAAAAAATAAGACTGCACATCTTCCAGGGTGAGGTTGCTACGCAATAGTCACAAGAACCAATTGTATATTTCATTTTACATAGGAAACCCTAAAAAATAATCATATGAAATGAGAAAGACCGAATCATCTTCACTCACAACTATTTGTTAACTACCACATCATAGTAATATCACATTCACTCCAGGCATATACAACCACACAATTCAAATAGAATAAAATTTCGAACTTTATTTCTAGTTTGAAAAATTTTAATTCCAAGAGGAAGAAACCCAATTCAAAATTTGAGTTACATGGCCAAAATGCCCACAGTAAATCCATTAGAAGATTTGGAAAACAAACACATTTTGCATGCAAACTAAAAGAGCCAACATAATAATTTTATATGGAGAAAAGATGACCATCATGAATGGAGAGATAAGAGCCAACATACCTATAAGAAGAATGCCAAAAAGCTTAAGAGAACAACTATTTTTCCGCGAACGGCTAAGCACAATTGAGGAGCTGCTAACTAGAGAAGCAAAATGAATGCAAGGAGAAAGTGAAGGTGGTAGATTCGAGGTAGGGTAAGAACAACGTGCAATAAATTCACATCGATTACCTTCTTTTATCATTTAATGCCATCAACAAAACCAAAAAATAGAGCGCTTCCAAATTCCAAAAAAAAAATTATTCCAATCATAGAATATCACCATCGCATATCTAAATGCACAGAACATAAAGTTCCATTTCCAAATTTAAAGTTGAATCGACCTCTAATATGAAATCCATAAAAATGTTCAACAACACAGGTATTCAAACAGAAGATGAACACCTTCAGTGACCTCTCACACAACCAAATCAAATATCAACACACCGATGTTTTAATGTGGTAAAACCCCTACGAGGAAACATCCATGGCCCCAACCAACGCGGCCCCTTGGAGAAGTTTATTAATGCAAAAGAAAAAGATTACAGAGAGATTTTACAAGAGAGTTTCTTACAATCAATCATCTACAAATGACCCTCCATTCTCTTTAAATAGAGATCATGGACCAATCCGGTGTTAAGCCATGGATCAATGGCCGTTAAGATCAAGGAGAATATGAACCATAAAATCACTCTATGTCGGGAACATATCATGACCGTCGAATTTACTAACACACTAAGTGTTATCACTGAAATTTCATCCGCACAGGGCGACAAGAACTCCGCATCGTCAGCATAGAAAAACAGTCATTCATGGCACAAGGATTAATTCTACAACACAGCAAAAGGGTCAAAACTATGCAAAAAATAGCCAAAAAATTAAAAGGCACGTTGCACCCACTGAGCATGCGTGCGCGCGCGTAACGTCTTCGTACACGGGGCGCATATGCGCGGCTGTGGGATGAAAAACCCGCGCGCCTGCCAAATGGCGCATTTATGGAACTGGTCGGCCTCCCAACCACTAATGGATCGGCTCCCAAGTCGATTTGACATCAAATCCGAGCTCAATATGCATGGGGAGGCTGGTCAAAGACCTAAGGGTGCCCTAAAGAGCCCCTTTTCATATTCAAAAGAGGTCTCATAATAAC
>JASDQU010204681.1:16665-32856 GCA_032191745.1 Picea mariana
ATGAATCCCTCAACCGCGGGTTTATGCATGTAATGACAGATCTCTGTGGCTTAAAGATGCCAGAATACATCTCTACCTTGGAAAAAAAATTCCCACAATTTCTGCCAAGGAAAGTGCTCCGATACCACTGCAAGATACCATATATAATAAATATGCAGAACAGAAATAAAATGCTAGAAATGGCAGAATAACAGTAGTATATCCAGCATAATCTCCACAATGACACAGAAATGATATAAGAACAACAACATAAATAGCACTTTGATTCAGATAGCAATGTTCATAGGCCTCTTCGAGGGGGCAACCTCCAATCGAGCAACTCTCTGTTACAATAATCTCGAAGCTAGGGTTTTCATACCCTCGACCCTTATTTATACTAAATATGTCTATCAAGAGAAGCATCTAGAGGAAGATCCTTCTAGAAGCAGAAGATTCTATTAGGTCTTCTTACATCCGCCTTATTCTATTTTATTGAAAGGCCTTACTAATATTGACCTTTATTACATCTGAATATATTGATCTACCTATGTGCAGGTTAGGACCCTAACACACATTTTTTTCCTTTTGTTGCATGTTGTTAAGAGTAAAGTGAAGCAAAACAAGATATAGTCGCTTCCTTGATGCCATCAAAATCTGAAACTTTGTTGTTGTCATCTTCCATGATAATATCATTAACATTGTTCCAAATTACTCTAGTTTTGGCTTGCTTATGAAAACATTTGGTGTTTTTGTCCCTAGCCTTTAGCCATAGACTACGAGATTTGAGTTGCCAATGCTCTTCTTCTTTCTTTAGCACCCTACAATATATGTTTTGTACCTTTATCTCTTTGTCTAGGACTTGATTTGTGATATTTGTTTCCTCCATATGTCACTATAGCTCTTCTTGCTCGGTTCTGATTTTTCCTTTTTCCATTGCAGGGGAAATGAAGGATTCTTTTTCCCATGCCTTCAAAGTTGATTTGAAAAGTTTGATATTTTTCTCCCAAATGTATATTTGGGTGCCCGATATCCATGTATTCCAAACTTTAGCAACTCCATCCATCGTTTCATGAGAATTAATCCATAAGGGATTAAAATGAAAAGGAAAGGGCCCATAGTTGGGGAGTAGGGGAAGATGGAGGGAAATTGGCTTATGGTCCAAGGTGAAAGAGGACAAGATCCTCGATTAAAGGGTGAAATGTTAAAGGAGCAAATTACTATGGACTAGGAAGCGATCTAATCTAGTAGTGATATATCCTGATCCCACTCTTTTATTTGGCCAAGTATATTTCCGTCTTATAGGATTTATGTCTAGAAGATCCTAGTGCCATAATAATTCTTCCATCCTCTCCTTGAACGGGTCGATATCAAATTATCCTCCTCTATTTTCACAAATACACACGATGACATTAAAATCCCTTGCTATAATGCAATCTGAAGCAAATTCTGAGCCCTTTAGATTCATAAGAGATGTCCAACAAGTCTCATTATCCTTTACATTCACGGGCATGCATCAATTTAAGACTACAATGAAATTGTTAGTTTTAAAAAAATTGAGTTTTGTAAGGATCCAATTGTGAGTTTGGTAAGAAAAATCTAAACTTACCTCTTGGGTGTTCCCGAGGGTTAACAAACACCCTAACGCCCTATTAGAGTCTTATGTGATTCCTTCACTTTGTTTCCATATTCGATATTCAATTTTGATTGCTTCCTTGGCTTTCATGTTAGTCTCTTGGATAAGGAGTATTGCATGCATTTATTTTTTAATGATATCTTTGACAACAAAAATTTTAGAGTCATTACCAAGACCCTTGCAATTCCAGTAGACAAGAGTCGTTATTTATCAATTTATTTGGATGAACCTCCCTTAGGAGGGTTGATGCTTCCATAAGATTTTGATTGTTTTGAGCCTCCATACATTTTGACTATTATTTGTTCAGATCCCAATTTGATCTCTCTATTTTCTTATTCTTCTCTCACAGTTTTTAGGGCTTTCCTCCTTGACCAATGTGGTATATTCTCCTCTGAGGCCATCTCCTCATCTGTTGATTTTCACATAACTTCTTCCTTATCTATGACATCTTGGAATGTCACCTCTGCATCCATCTAGTTGTCAGTTTCTTCCAAAACCTCGTCTGATATCATTGGGTCGACATCGTGAGGCTCATTGGGATCGAACCTAGAAAGTTCTTTGGCCTCTTGCAGTTCTTCTATAGTAGGGAGAGATCCTTGATTTTGGACCGAAGGATACTCCCAGGGGATGGGAATCTCCCCCATTTCATGAGATTGTTTCTCTTCACGGTGGTCACCCGTTGGGATGAGAGAACTGAAGTTATTCTTCTAGGAAACATTCGCACTAAGTTTGGAGGGTTAATGGGTTCTTGAAGAGGGTGAAATTGGCCCCAAATTTAGATCCTCTTAAGGGGGATCTAGGGGAGAAGAGGATCTGACACCTGAAGACGAGGATGGTTTGGAAACAATATTAGTCCCATGACTTGATTTGCGAGAAACCAATTTCCACTGAGTTTCTTGACATGGGGTGATCATAGATTGGGTTTCAGATTTCTTATAGTTTTTGGAAAAGTGTCCATATTCGTGACAGATCTTGCATTTGAACGATAGTTGCTTATAGTCTAGATGCTAAATGTATTTCCAATCATCAATAGATACAAGCACAACTTATGGTATTCTTATTTCTAAATTGACCTCAATGCATATACGAGCACAAGAGAAAATGCTTTCTTTGGGTTCATCTTTGTCTATGTGATGACCCAGAGAGTTCCCTATGCATCTTAGGGAATCATCATTCTAGCAGTGGAGGGGGAGGTGTGGGAACAAACCCAAACTAGAACCATGAAGGGATTTCCATTTTCGGGCTTAAATATGGACTCCATTTGTTTAGATACATTCCTCTGGACCCTCAGAAATACATGCCACTTGAAAATATCAGATTCATGTCTTCTTTGAACTCAAACAAAAATGCATAGTCTCCTTTATCATCGAAGAAATTATTTAGAGAGCACTTGATGTGGGGTTTCCAATTCTTCTATAACCATGTAGCCATTGTCTTTGGGGATGTCCAGATTCCTATAAAGTATCCAATCAGGTCCTGATCCACTAGGGCCAAACCTTTACGTTTTGAGGTTGAAGAGGGGAGCTTAACCTCATGCATCTTATCGAGTTTATTCGAGAGGGAAGAGCTTTGGAATTCTTTACTAAAGCTGTGACAATGTATTGTAAATCCAACACTTCTTTGTTAGGAGGGGGTTGTTTCCCCCTCAATCCACCCTCCATTGCAATCAGAACCAAGGCTAGGGTTTGTTCAATAGGTCAGGCACATGCTTCTCCAAAGTTGTCTTCCCATAATCTCTATATATTTTCATTGTACCAGAAAATATGTATTTTTTTTAAATAAAAAATAGAACCATTTATATTTCAAGTACTCTAAACACACTACAAATTGTCTCTTTTTGGTTTCTCAAAATAACAGGAGGGGAAACCAACTTTTTTCATACAAAATTTAGTAGGATTTTTTTTTGGATTGATGGAATCACATATTTCAAATGTTGAAATTACACAATTCGGTTGAAATAAGGTATTCAAGGCTTGGGTTGCTCCATGATGTAGAGGATTGAAGACTGAAGGAGTCTAAAGACACCCTAGTGTAGAGGGTTTCACTAGAATAGTTTGAGATAGCGAGTGAATGTGTGGATTATGGCTCTTATCCATTGGATTTTTTTTTATTCTCTTACCTTTTAAGGCCCTCACTACCTAGTGGAAGCCGATGATGATATGGTTTCTACTTATCCTAGATCCTACAAGATCCAATCCCATGGGGGTTATACTATTGGTCACAACAAACCTTGGATTTCTACTTCCAAAATGGGTTATTGTCCAGTGTCAGTGGTAAGTATTGACCTTGACAGACTCATTTACAACGTTGCAAATTCCACCTCTCCTGATTTTGGTTTTCAAGATGACACGTTTGGGGTGTGAGCTCCAAGGTACTTAGAAAAAAAAACTATTTTGTGCAGCCTCATTACAATGGATTCCTTTATTTTTTTGTTGTTGGAAGTATCTAGAACCTCACCAGAGGGTCTAACCGAGGGTATTCCTATGAACAATTCTCTTATTTTTTTGAGTGACTGGGTAGTCAAGCTCAAGAAGAGTTCAGAGGATTATATGGGTATTCAACCATATTTTGATCATTTAACATAGTCTACCCTTGATATTACTGGTGTTGAGCAGGATCTAGTTCGGGCTGGAAGTTTTTTTTCTATGGTTTTGGACCAAGCATCTCAAGGCCTATAAAAGGGCCTCAGTTGGGATTTGAGGGTCTCGAGTATTTTAAAGGGGACTTGAAAAAGTGCCTCTGAGTAGTGAAGAAATGGGGTGAAGGAGTTAGGATGATTGCTGGTGAGGATTTACGAGTGGAACATATACTAGAATATGCAGGGAAGGCACTCTTGAGTCGATTTTTTGGCTTACACATAGTAGAGGGATCATTGAGGAATAGGTTAAAGACTCATTGGAAACCTATCCTAGGCTATTGCTGTTACAAATAAAAATTTCACACTTGAGTTACACACCCTAGGTGTTGTAAGTGTCACAAAGTGACGTATGCACCTTGTTAATTGTCGCATGCATTGTCGTAAGTGTTGTATGCACCTTACCTAGTGTCACATTCACTTTTTTGAGCTTTGAAACCCCTTGACACCATGAAATAAATTTTCCATGACCCCTGAAACCCATCATTTCAAGGTCAAAACACACCTTTTTCTTGGAAAAATCGACCTTTTTTGGGGAATTTATGAAGGGTGGCGCCCTCCTATCCATACTCAGGGAGTGACACTTCATTGAATGGTTCCCCCCTTTCCATGTTAGAGGAGTTACACTCTATAGTATGACACCCTGTGTCCAGTTTTGGGGGAGCGCCAGTCTTGTTAGAGGGAAAGGGGTATCCTCCACCTTATTCTATTGGAAAAGTATCTTGGGATGAGGTTGGTTGTGTTCGACCCCTATGTTATGGCTTCATCTTAGGATCAGATCCCGACCTTAAGGAGCCATATTCTCAACCATATCCTTCATTTTCTCATGGTGGTTGTGCCTCTCAAGTTTATATATTGAAGGTATTTTCAAGGTGAAGGGGGGAACAATTCATGTATCAAACCTTTTATTATGGGAGAAACATCAACATTTTGATGTCAAGATTCATGCAAGGGTTGGATGAAGAGATATTGGAGAAGATTGATGCATCGTCAATTATGCTTTGTAAGTGCCTTTTTTGGCTTTCCAATTAATGATAGTTTGTCCTATTCCCTTCAAGTTCAATTGTTCTACATTTTCTTGTCTATTGTTGTTTCAGTATTCATAGATATAACTACTTTATATAATCATCTAGAGTAGGAGGAATATTTCCTTTTCTATTCTTTGTATAATTTCATTTGCATTGCGGAGATTGGAGATCAAGCCCAAGGATTGGAGCAGCGAGGACACATCGCAACAAGGTGCACTACATTATTCTTCTCTCTCTTGCTTGATTGATTCAGTTATATCTATAAGGACATTGGAAACCATTTGTTTAATTCTTTCTTTGGACCAAATATAGGGGTCTTGGTCCAAAAGGAAGATTAGCTTGTCCGTGGGATAAGATTTCTTACAACAACTGTCTAATTTTTTTATCTCCTCACATGAAGTTGGATAGGCTTCAAGTTTAATTCGAAAGAGGATCTCATTCGAATATTAAACAATAAGTGGATGTTGGGTTCATTTTATCTTTCTTTGAAATTGTGGCACTCGTGTTTCAACCCAAGGCAGAAGGTTTCACACCAGGTTTCAGTATGGGTGAAGTTGCCTATTTTTCTTGTAGAAATTTGGGAGGAAATATTCCTCACCGATTTGGGTAACAAACTTGAGAAAACAATATTAGTGGTTCCTTCTTACAAATATGGAGTTAACAAAAGTGTGGCAAAATTTATCATTAATTTGGACTTATCTATGGGTCTTATTGAAAACATAAATATAGAAGTAGGAGTTTTGGTTATTTCTTAAGCTCTTGATTATTGTAATGTTCCATTACAATGTGTTTTTTGTCATGTGGTTGAGGATTGTCCTAAAGGTTTTAAAAAATAGGTCCGGAGACAGAATTTGAGTGATCCCCACATACTAAAGTATTTTTCTCCCTCTCCAAAGTCCTTGTATCCCTAGGTAGGGATTACACAAGATAAGGTGAATGCTTGGGAGGTGGGTGTAATTTTGGAAAATATAGGCATTGGGAATCCTAGTTCTACTTCTGATTTGGCCCCATATTTTCATGACATGTCTCATTCTATTCAGACTCCTTCTCAGGTGCCTTCTGTGGTTGTTGATTTTCCTAGTGATATCCAAAACGTGAGTCTTGATCACACAGTTCTCATTTCTAGCTCTGTTGTTGAACTAGGGGTCTCAAGGGTTGTTATAGGAGATTAAAATTCATACATTATTCTAGTTTTGAAGACCAAGGTTGAGGTATTTCCTCTCCAAAACCCGTTTGAATTAAAAAATTCGATAGAGGGGACATTCTCAACTACTTTAGAAACTCCTAGATTGGATGCATTTTTAGTGCAAGTAGCAGTTGAGAATTATTCGACGGATTTGACTACATACTCTCTCGCCTATAATTTGGTTGGATATTTATCATTGTTGGGTAATCCCCGTTTGGACTCTAACCATCCTATTAATACTTGCACTGAAGTAATTTTACCTAGTGGGAAAGTTTTGAAAAGTGAGGTTCTTGGGTACATGGGGGGGATTGATTTTTCCACTGAAGAATCATCCCATATTTCTTCAAGGGTAGGGATATGAGGTCCTTCAAACCTCTCTCTTTATTGTCATGTTTCAGGTGCCTCGTCCTATGCTCACTATTCTAGTTATTTTGAGGAGAGTAAACATATTCGATATGCGCTTCACTCTAAAGGTTTCCATTAATTGATTAGGGACTTATTCTCTATTGGGTTGGGTAGAGATGCCAAATGGAAGACATAAATTCTACTCACATCCACAAGTCACATCTTCATCAAGCATAGTCTAAGGATACAACATAAATACTTCAAAAAAAACAACTGACCATAGTAAGGGATCTTATAGTTTGTAATCCCTCCCTTGGGGTTATCTAATGAAAATTATTTCCTATAACATTAGGAGTTTGGTCAACCCCATTAGGAGTGTGGTCCCTTTTAGGGTCATGGAGAAGAATGTACCAAATATTATTTTGATACATGAAACAATGTGAAAAGGAGATTTAGTTCTCGACAGGCTGATGGTTCTATTTAAGGACTTGGGATTTATATGGGTGGATGCAAATCGTCTCTCAGGTGGTTTAATTACTGGTTGGCATTCAAGTATTTCATTGATCAATTTTTTTTTTCTGTGCATTTTTAGCCATGCATGTATTTCAAGTGTAAAGAACTGAACCTTGAAGTTTCAATTTTGAATTTGTATGGGCCTTACCTTCATAGATAGGACTTCTGGAACAATGTTTTTAATTCTTAGGTGGCTCGGACAATTAGTTAATCATTAGTGGGGATCTAAATTTTACTTTGTTTAGAAACGAATTTTGGGGTTCCAATGCTAGAGTTGACCTACTTGTTGGATTTTTCTTACACCAGTTAGATATATTGGGGCTTATGGATATTGAGCTAGTGAATCTAAAGCCGATCTAGTGGAACAAAAGAGTAGGGGAAGAGGTAGTCTCTAAATGATTGCATAGGTTTCTTGTCGCCAATTCATTATTGGGCCACATTGCAAGGTTTATATATTGGATCTCCTTTGGAGGGGTTCTGATCATAACCCTATATTTCTTCATTTGGATAGGGCTAAAGAGAAGTTTTCAGATCTTTTTAAATTCAACCCAATCTGGTTTGGGCAGGTGGAGTTCTATGTTTTAGTTGGATCAAAGTGGAAACATTTTGATTCAAGGTTTGGGACCTCTCCAATTTGTCAATTTGTTGATTCATTAAAGGTTGTTGAATGAGTATTGGATTGGTATTATAATTGTTATAAAGAAAGAGATGGACAATTCATGGTGGTAGAATTGGATACAAATAGGTTATATAATTCCCATTACTCAAGAGTGTTTGCTATTGAAGAAATTGATTCTCTCACATATATGGAAATCCACTTGATGAAGCTTTTGGGGGACCATGAAGAGAATTTGTAGATGAAAAGTTGGGTGGTTTTGATGTCATCAGGAGATGAAAATATGAACTTATTTCATAGGTTTTCTAATCACCGAAAAGTCTAGAATACAATCTAAGAGTTACAATATTCTGAGGGTATCATACTAAGAAATTTCAGAGCCTTCGCATACCTAAATGTTCAACATTTCTTGGATATCTTTAGGGAGCATAAAGAGGTAAATATTACATAGATTGTTAAGGCGTGTTCTTATTTCCCTAGAATAATTTCTGAAGAGGATAATTTCATACTTATTTAACCAATTACACTTGAAAAATTATAGGGGGTGATGGTCAAATTCCAAAAGGAAAACAGTCATGGGCTAGATGGGTGGCTGACAAAGTTCTTCCTTGGATTTTTCGAACTTCTCAACAATGATTTATTAAGAGTGGTGGAAGAAGTCAGATTGATCAGAAAATTTCTTCTATGCTTCAATTAGACATACATCGCGTTAATCCTCAAATTGGACAAACCAAACAACTTTGGGGATTTTCATTCCATCTCTTTGTGTAACTGTGTTTATAAGATCAGAGCGAAGATTTTGGTTGTCTGCCTCAAACCATTGTTGGAAATGACTATTTCATCGGAATAATTTGGTTTCTTGGAGGGTCATCAGATCCATGACATTGTTGGGGTGGTTCAAGAATGCATTCATACAATTAAAGTTAATAAATTGTCGGCTTTGGTTATGAAACTTGACTTTCTAAAAGCATATGATTGGACCTGCCATCTTTATATCAGGTTGTTGTTGATTTATTTGGTTTTTTCACTTAATGTGGTAAATTGGAACATGGGTTGCATTACTTCGGTGTCATATGAAATACTTATAAATGTCTCAGCCTCTACTTTCTTCACTCCTATGCTAGGATTCATCAAGGGTGCCCATTCTCCCCCTATTTATTTTTACTGGTTGTTGAAGGGATGATCCAATCAATTTTGGAAGCTTGAAGATCTAGGAGACTTCAAGGTGTTCCTTTTGAAGGAGGGGTTAATGATACTCATATTTTGTTTGTGGAAAATTTTCTTCTCTTCACCAGTGGATCTGTAGAAGAAAGAAGGACTACGCCTGAAATATATAAAGTTGTACTGTAAGGCCATGAGCATGGAACTAAATAAAGAAAACATGTTTTTCTATTATAGCTCAGTTGAAAAAGAGGTGGAATAGGCTCACAAGGTATATTTCAGTTTCCTATTGTTGATTTAAATGAGGGTTTAAAGTACTTGGGTTATACCCTTAAATCAAATTATTATCACAAATATGATTAGGGTTGACTAATTGCTCAAATTGAACAGAGGATCAACCCTTGGTGTCATTGATGGCTCTCTCATGGGGGAGACTTATTTTGGTGAATTCAATTTCGGAGGCCATCATGATACATTGGAATATCTTGGCTTACATATCGAAGGGGGTGTTGGAGAAAATTCGACGTCTTTGTTTTAAATTTTTATGGCTTGGGAAGAAAGTGAAAGGACTTCATTGGGATAGACGACATTCTTTATTAAAACCAAAGCATGAATGATGTTGGGGTCTGAAGGTCTTTTGTGCTATTAGGCAGTCATTGACAACTAAGTTTGTTTGGAACTTGTTAATGAAGGACAATCTTTGGACACAGATTATACATAGGAAATATATGGCCCTAAACTCTATTATTGATGTGTCCATTATAACAACAAAGATTATAAATGGGGCTCATTACATTGGAAGGAATTAATAAATTCCTTTCCATTCATTGGTGTAATGTTGGCCTGGAAAGTGGGGGATGACACCCTAATGTGCATGAGAGAGGACTCGATTTCGGGTTGTGACAGAGACATATTTCTCTCTCTCTAAAAATTATCTCACATTTCTTGGATCATGATCTATGCTTCCTTTCTCAATTTTTTGATGAAGCTTCTATTGATACGTGGAATCAAGGAAGGATAATATCCCAGGCCCTAAACCTGCAGGGATATTGGGCATGGGAATGGTATTGCTTCATCTCTTCAGTAAGACATGCTCATATAAGAGTTAAGGTAGAGTTGGATTTCCTGGTTTGGGTTGGAAATAAAGTTTGAGGTCAATATACAACACGTTTGGGTTATCAAGTCATTATGGTGGTTGATGACTTAGATTCTTAGTGTGTTGGTGGGCACATATCTGGAAGGTGAAGTCTCCCTTGAAGTGTCAGATATTCATGTGGTTAATACGGAAAAAAAAATGTAGTTACCTAGGATTTGTTTTGGAAGCGACAAATTCAAGGGCCAAGTATATATTATTTGTGTATGGAGGCAATGGAAGACACAACTCATTTATTTATTCATTGTTCCTTCTCTAGGAAGTTTTGAAAGGATTCTAAAGATTGCTTGAAATTAAGGGAATTATGGGTGGGACATTTGGCGGAAACTTGTTTGAGACCCTAGTTTTCATTGGGGGAACTGAAGAATGTATGTTGTATGTTGTTCCTGGTCTTATGAGGAATATGGATAACTCAAAATGCTTGACTTTTTTGGGAGGAATAGGTACATACCTTTCAAACGTTTGCTCAAATCACTTCTCTTTTTCAGTACTATAAAGGTTTTTCGATACAATCAACTTCGTGAGTGATTGGGGAGTTTTTGATTGAAAAGGAATAACCTTGGGTTTTGTTCGATGGTAACTGTCAAGGCCCGACTAGGTCTGTGGTTTGGGAGGAGATTTATACTTCATAGTGTGAACACTACATTAATTTCAAAGCAAACTTCGGAGGGGGAATAAACAACCCGGTGGAGCTACTAGCTTTAAAGACCTTGCTGAATTTGGCTTTAGACCCGGGGATACAAAACATTCAGGTGTTTAGGGATTCAACATTGCTGGTGAAATGGATGTAGGGAAAGTGGTTCCTACACAATACAAATTTGCAGAGCATTGGAACACATCTAAAGGAGGTAGTAGGATCTTATAATTCTTTTTGGACATATTTTTAGAGAGGTGAACCAACTTGTTGAGTCACTTTCAAAAGCTAGATTATTGTTTTCTTTGGGTCAGTACTTTATACTACAATAAAGGATGGGATCTTTGTGGAAAGGAACGAAGTAATAGATTTTGTATGATCACGCAATATCTTGTTCATAGTTGGAACAATGTATCATCTAATAGGACTCTTAACAAATTTTTAAAGATAATTATGAATCCTATCGGATAGTAGGATCAAGTTGGAAAATTCTTTATTATTAGTTTTTGTAATACTTTTCGATTAGTTCAAATCTGGAAGTTCAATTACAAACTATAAATTTTATGGATAGTATACCATTTATCTATGGTATAATGCCACTGCACCAGAGAAATGCATCTTTATCTCCTTTTTTGGAATAAAAATATGTTTTTTTTCTTGGAAAAAAATGTATTAAGTGTACAAAATCTGTTTCTGAATTAAAAACAACAATTTTAACCATATGAAATTCTTGTTATTATTTTAAATTGAAACTAAGAAATTTGTGTTATATAAATCTGTAGCTATGCTAAACATTGAAACTACATATTATTGTTGTTTAGAATTTTTAGACAAAATAAACAATTCTTTGTATATAAAAAAAAACAACAAAATATTTCAAAATTTCTTACAACTATATATTTTAATAACTTTGAAAAACATTAAACTTAGCTAAAAACATGACTCTTAATAACTTCATCCAAAATTATTGTTTTAATAAAAAATATTTAACCAAATTTCTATAATGACAAATAAAAAAATTAAAACATTTAATTTCTTATTTTTATTTAAAAAATTAAGAATAAATTAATTATAATCCATATGGTACGTTGATATGAGAATCATTCAAATGCTCAAAATTAAGTGGAAATGGGATTTTTTTCAAAAACCTACAACTACCGTTCAGTGGCGGACAAGGTAGATTATCGTTTTGCCGAACACTCATGGAACCTCGGGGGTCCTACACACTGGCGTATACTCTTCCCACTACACCGATGTTGGAGTTATTGTCATCTTCGGTTAGGGGAGATGTCTCATTTTCATATTTTAGCAGAGGACACACCTATTCCACCTTTTTAGTGGGAAACTCCAGCACTGCCAGACTTATTGTCACTTCTCGTTAGTTAATTTCCCTGTCTTTTCCTAGTAGTCCGAACTGTCACTTCACACCGGTGTTTTTAAATTCATTGTTTAATCTGCTGCTTTGTTTTACTCCTGACCTTTACTATACTATAGTGGAGTTTAGGTGGCATCGATTTACGCCCCCACGAGATGCACATTGATGGAGGTTGAAGTCAACACACTTATGGGTTCAACTGACGAGGCACTCTGGCGCAGTGCGRGCCTCTTCTCCTCGACGAATGAGCTCACTTGTTGTGTATGACATAAGTCCAATCTGTAGGGGGGACTGCACGTACATTCCATCTTCGGATCGTCCATTACCTCTGTATTACCTACGGCTTCTCCCTCRGGCAAAGTTATCCCCTCTATTGAACCTCTGATAGACCAATTAGCCCCTCCCTCTAGTTCTTCACCTTTCGTAGTTGTAGAGAAGTCATATCATTTACTCTCTCCTCATAAGATTTCTCAGAATCCCTCCCTTGAGCCTCACAAGGTTTTTTCCCCTAGTCACTACCTTTTTGCTCCAACTACAGCTCAACCACTACTCCCCACATAACTTAACTCGACACTGAGTGGTGCGACTACTCCCTCAGTGGACCAGGAATTTTTAGGAACTGTCAGGTACCCTTGGGCGAAGGGAGCAAAAACTATTATAGGCGACAAAAAGTATGTTCTTAGACATTGGTGCTCAAAGAAGACAAAAAAAAAGATGGTGCTTGGAGAAGACATAGGACTGGAAGACTCGATAACTTTGGCTCTGTGTACACTTGTAGGTAGACTCTCCTATAGAAATATTTGCAAAATCAACCCAGCAGTTTGGGTGTAGACATCCTGGCAGCCATTGTTGTTATCAGACTAATCGGTAGGTGAAGACACTAACAGATCTCCGTAGATCCACCTAGATCTAGAACAAAACACACCAGAACATGACGTTTTTCTTAAGTTTTAGATATTGAATTTACTAACTAAAGAGGGATGAGTGACATACCATTTAAATTTTGCTTCCTCTCGCCATCGCCATCCTAGCTCCGTTCCAACGATCATACAATGATGAACCTGCAAAAGAACGCAACCAACCAAAGTGATAGAAATAGAATAAACTCAATATAAACCTATGTATGTGATCAAGGAATCATACAATAAAACACAACCAGCTTTATAGGAAAGAATCATATTATTGTATCATATTAAATGTGAAAGAGAGATTACAACCATAGCCTTGATGTCGTAAGGTCCCTTCCAACTGTCCTTTGTTCCCCACACACTTCTTGCTCCAAGGATTCTGAGACCATGAATCTGATAGCTACTCACAATCTATCTTGACAAAGCAAATCTCAAAGCTACTCCAACCAAGCTAATAATTCCAAGCCAACCAAAAGCTAACTTTGTCCATGAGATATCCTCTCCTTTTATAAGATGAAGAGGATAAGGTGAGGAGGTTAGGATGATCCCACCAAATCATGAAAGCGAGTAAGATCCAAACCATTCGGATGCCACCTCACCATGGAAGTTTCTCTTTCTAGAAGATTCGAGAAAACGCTTGTTTTTCCCACGTGTAAGCATTCTCGCACCCTGCCTATAGAGAAACCTATGAACCTCTCACAACCCAGCTATGGTGCAACCTACGAGAATCAGGAATTCTCGCACCCTACCTATAGAGAAACCTGCGAAATTTCTTTTTCATAAGGTTTTTCCAAAGGAAAATGCAACTTCTTTTCTCAGGAAAATTTCTTCTCCCTTCTCTCTTCAGGAACTCAGGCCACTGAACCATCTGAAGGCAATAGATAGGTTTACATCATTAACGGTCATATGGATGACAAAAATAATGTGTAACAGAGATCCCCCCAAAGTATGAAGTTAGAACAAAGTGATAGCTGAAATACTTTGTCGAGTGTGTGTAGGGAACAAGAAACAGTCGGTCGAAAACCTGCCAAAAAACAAGGAAATATAGTACAATAATATATCATCACTGAGGTAGGCATTCCCATACTCAGAATACAAATGAATCAGAGCATGAATGCCGACATGTGAAGATCCATGTCGAGTAAGACAAGTCATGGCCAACAAACATACACTGTGGATCCATGCCAATATCACTCAAATATGAACATAGCCACCAAAAATACATTGTGGATCTATGTGTTAAAGACTCAAATTTGAACATAGACACGAGACATACAATGTGGATCTATGCAACAGTACAAACTGAATATACTCCAACACAACCTGAATTTATTAGAAAAGATTCAGGGTCTTCATCTCTATCACTCTATAGTATGAATCTAACCATGCAAATACATGTGTTGAAGTCGAACATGGTAGAAACCACTTGATTACCGGTCATTAGTGTATACCGTTAACAAGTGCGAGGGAAATCAACATTAATTTCAGTGACTCCCAAGGTACACTAGTACAATCCAACGAATGTGAATAAATGAGCTGAAGTCGAACACTCGGCGGAATCTCCCGATCAGGGGTCAATAATGAAAACCCATTGTCGAAAGTGAGGAAACTTGCCATTGAGGCATGCAAGTTCCAAGGTACCAATTAGTTTCTAAGTCTAATTCCTAGATAATGAGTTGAAGTCGACATGAAAAGACTCGTCACAGGAGGGCCTTAATGTATCCCACATCAATGACATGAAACAAGTAACAAGATTTGATGTAGATCAGAGTAACAAGTGATTCAGGACTGACTCAGGGATGGCCGACACAATAAAAGTCTTAACGACTGTAAAAATGGCCGACGCAATAGAAGGCTTTCTGGGTTGAATTTCTCTTTGAACATATTGACGACACGACAATTGTCTTGGAAATACTGACTCAACAACAGAGATCACAAACCAATTTATAATCTTATAAAGGATTATGACCAAGAGACGAGCGGATTTTCCAACCTAGACACAAGGCGAGTGAAAGGGTGTCATGTTCAAAAGTGACTCTTCCACAGAATACAGGTTTAGATACATTTCTTTCCCAATTTCCCCCCTACCAGTTCTGGCGAGTACCTCTTTATTTTTACACAAGCTTGAGGAGGATAACATATGCTTGAAATGTAAGCTTATTCTTCAGATGAGTCCCTCAGATTATGTTTAACGAACCCTAGGAAGGAGTAGTTCGGTCCCATTTTGGGCCTTTCGATGTTTGTTTAACGAGTCCAAAGAAAGAAAACTCAGGTGTTTTTCATGTTTAGAGAGTCTGAAAAACACTTAAAGAGAACTCTCTCAGTTCCTTTTTCGTAAAGTAGTCTGATGAGACTGAAAAAGAGATAAACTATCGCTCAACAGACGTTTTCTTTAAATACTTTAACGAGCGTGAAAAGAACAAGGTCGCTCGGCAATCTTTTCATGTTTAGAGAGTCTGAAAAGAGCTTAAAGGGAACTCCAGGGGGTTCCTTTTTCGTATAACCTTCACGAGTCCGAAAAAGTGATAAAAGTTTACTCGGTTACATTCTCATTGATTTACGAGCACGAGAAAGAACAAAGACTAAGCTCGGTAACTTATTCTCATGTATTAACGAGCATGAGAAAGAACAAAGACTAAGCTCAGGATTGTTTTCATTTTTATGCAAGCTTTAAAACAAAACAAAACTATGCTTGGGATAGATTTTAACTTTTACACAAGCTTAAAAACTAAACAAAACTATGCTTGGACCTAGTTTCATTTTTACACAAGCTTGAACCAGAGGAAACTATGCTTGAGGTAAGTGGTTTCATTTTTACACGAGCTTGAACCATAGAAAAATTTTCTTGTGACTTCCCAACGCATAACGCAGGGATGGTTGGTACTTAGCCCCCAGCTTAAGAAACTAGTGGCTCAAACTTCAGCATGAAGTCTAGAATTTGTAAGCGAATGCCCCCCAAGCTTCGTTTCATCCAACTGCAAAGGAGAATGAAATGAAGCTTCAAATACTAGATGAAGGACTTGAC